>JAPYYW010000711.1:0-74224 GCA_030522545.1 Cremastinae sp. A BG-2022a
TCGAAAAAGCAACGACTTTCAATGTATAATATCTCGATTTCTAGATGGTGAAGCTTTGTCAAATTTGACACATGTTTTTATATGACATTAAAGAAGACCCGTGCAAATTTTTAAGAAAATCTGTCTCAACACGGTTTTGCGATTGTACTACCTTAAGATCTTGCCTCCGGCTTTGATCTTAATTTTGATGCGATTAAAACATTTAAAGAGGCTGACAGGAAACTTTGAAATGAATACATTAATGATGACATCCACCGGCGCCATTAATGAGTAAAAATGAGACAGCACGGTTGACCTCAATTGCCGGAAGTCACGCGAAAGCCCTGCCATGACCTCGCGATTTTCGTTATACAATGGTAAAACTCATCAAACATCCAAAAAATAATCATTCTACTGGACGAAACGTTATCACGCATACTTTTCACGAGCCGTGTCGTGCGTTGACCCTTGAAGGTCACATTAGAATATTTTTTCCGAAATACTTTCATCTGAAAATTCAACTTTTTGGGAAAACTTTTGACAAAGGTTCCTAAAAAAACGCTCCGTTTTGGGTTTCCTCCACAGACATCACTCTTTGATTATTACTTAGCCACGAATCGATTAATTATCCAAGCAATGATCAATGTGAAGATCGTATGAAGAGATAAAAATACAAAACGCTAATACCACGAGCAACTGCAGCAACAGCACCAGCACAGGCAACAGTTGTCCTTCTTGGAGCGACCAACGAGACCCATGCTGGAGGATTGTCGTTGTTGTTGTTGCTGTTGTTGCTGCTGCTGTTGTTGCTGTTGTTGTTGCTGTTGATCCTGATGGGAGGCTTGCTGGAGCTGTTGAGAGGCCTGCTGTTGTCCCTGATTATTACCAGTAGACTGTTGAGAGGTTGAGGAGGCCTGAGCGGTGCTCTGCCTCAGTCGGCAACCACCACCTTCGTTACTATCGCTCCCGTGACTAACCCCGATTCCCATTGTAGTTGCGCCGATTCCGCTCGACATCTGAAAGAATCAGATATTCCCATATTTCTTTTTTTTTTCAAATTCCGGCTGTATCGGAACGGCGGAACTCGGAGCCAGGTGAATAAGATTCGATCACCAAACGGCGTGAATGCGTCAATGACGCACGATCTTTTCGCGGTCGGAGGGAAGCGCATTAATTTATCAAACGCTCATTGTTCGGAAATAGTCTCAGCAAGATCTATTTTCATAAATGGATTCAAGGGCATTGAGAGGAAAGGAGGAGGAGGAGGAGGAGGAGGAAGAAGACGCTGGACTGGAATATATATGCTTTGACTCGGCCATTGTTGTTATTATAATAATAAAAGTATGACGAATTTGACATGACAAGATGATTTATCGATCTCATCGCTGAAGCAACAGATGCAGTGATATGATTTTAGAGAATAAAAAGTATATAGAGGGAGGATTAACGGTCGTCTAGCTGTCTCACCTCTATCATGATCCATGCGATTGGGAGCGAGACTGAGCTCGCTTCTCGGATACGCTCAACAGTTTGACGTGCCGAACGATAAGACTAGAGCGATATCCGCTGAGGAGTTTAGGTCGCCCAGGTGGAATGAGGTCGGCGGAGTATAGAGGATCGGGATCCTTAACCTGGTCCAGCGGGGCGACCTCGCTGGGCCTCGCCCGAAGCCCGCATCTTCCCTGCACCCCCCGGTCAGGTTTAACCAACACGCGTTGCCGCACCAGCATGAACCGCGAGCACCGGTATCAGCACACCACCACCACCACAACCACCACCACTACTATCACGAGCGCCACCAACTGAGCAACCTTCTTCTTTCCGCTATCACTGCTCACCCTGCTTACTTACACGTACACCCCCGGCTAGCAACCTCACCGAACAAACTCTCCCTCTATTCCTGACCGCTCACTCCGCGCGTTACTCTCCGTTCCCGTCAAACGTCCGGACTTGCGCATACCACTCTCATTTCCCGCCTGCTTCTTCCTTCGTTTTGCTCATATCCCATTTTTCTCCTCGCCACAATATCATCTCGCTCCGAAGCGTTGCGTTTCACGCTCCGGCACAAGTCCGAGCTCTTACATGGACAGACGCGCGTGCGCGCTGATTGAGCGTACACCGATTGAGCGAAGCACTATCTATCAACGCACACTGGCCGTGATGTCGACGTTTTGCTTTTACCTCTCGTTCTGCTCGAAATGCGGATGATGAGCGAGCCGCCTCGGTTTCGAGCCACTTGCTGAGACTTCCCTTCCAATTATCGGACGATCATTCAAACTCGCTCCTTATTTTCCTCTATGCCTTCAGTCTCCACTTGTCGTTTTCCTTGCTATATACACAAGGCTCTCTGTTGGCCAATAATCGTCGGAGCTCCCTCCTCCCGCCTCTTCCCAGCAGGAGCGATGAGGACACTTCTTCAGCTTGGGAATACTCGAGAGTTATTGCACCAGCCCGAACAGACCGCGAGATATTCATTATCCTCAAGATAGGATGGGCCTTCATGAGCCATCAGGAGCTCCCGTTGTCACTGCTCGTATCTTCGATCATTCTCTGTTGATCCCCGCCGGAGAAACGTCACTCGAGCGCTTTCAAGCTCATGCGCTCCGGGATGGAACGGATCCGTCCTCGTCCATCCTTCTTCAAACGATCACTATCACATTATCCTCCAACCAATATCTTCTCGCGTAGGAATTAACCTCGAATCTCGGATTCGCACTTGATGACAATCTCTACGTTTTGTACCAGTGTTGGACTTGTTGTCGCAATGGAGTTCCCTCGTTTATTTCCTTTTAAATTAGCCGACACGAGTTTTAAACGGGAATAATAAGAAACGGAAGGCTTGGAACAGCAGCGGTAGCAGCAGCAGCAGCAACAACAACAGCCAAGTCGAATACTTGAGCGGTTTACGCTTAGGGAACACAAGTAAAAATAGAGTTTCGGGCGGTTAAGAGAGCGTGGTACGGTTCCCTTGGCTGCGAAGATGGACAGAACGACGAGGCGAAAAAGCGCGCTGGTGCTGCCTAGCTAGCTGGCTCGCTGGCTGGCTCGCTCGCTCGCTGGCACCGTTTCTCCTCGTCGTTGATGGTCTTTCGAACGAGGGGGCGCGGTGGTTCCCGCTGATGATGGCGGGTGGTCGTACTCGCCGTGGTGGTGGAAGCTTGCGGGAGTGTATACGGAAGGGACTTTCGAGGCGAAACGAGTGTGTCGGGCCGTACCGTATTGATTGGCGGGCGGGCGAGCGGGCGGACGAGCGAGCGACCTCGCAAGCCAACAGAGAAAGACTCCGAGTCGCGGACGTTCCTACCTACAAACTCGAGCAGTCACAGGCTCTCGTTGGCCTCATCATATTTTTTCTCATCCTGCACTGCCGATTATTATATTAATAAATCCCTCCAAAATCCCTCATCACACTACCCTTATTCTCATCGTCCTTTGTTTTTTCTACTTATTTGCGCTCTCGCTCTTTCTCCGGTTCACTCAAAAATATTGCTCCATTTTACTATTCTTCTTTTTTGCCTCGCAATAAAAAAAACAAAAAACAAAGCAAGACTTTGACTGTATTTCCAACGAACCGTTGACTATTCCAGCACATACAACTATACTGGGTTTCTCATTTTTTTTTACTTTGTCCTCACTTCCACAGTTTTATTCTGTAAATTATTAGAAAAAAACGAGAATGGTTGCAGAAAGTAGTGTGACCGTTCTCGGGGTATACGGAGGTCAGGAACCCGAGGCCCTAAGAGTTCGACCACCCTCGAAGCACTGACAAACACGCGAGTACAACTCTCCTCCCTGTGTCCCGCTGCTGCGTGCTCACCAACCTTTTGGCACGTCCTGTCATTCTTCTCTCTCTCTCTCTTCCTCCCTCCCCAGTGTTCTTCCTTCATCTGCACCCCTACGCTGTACAACTCAACGCAATTGAAGCTCTATCGCTGTGGACGTCGTATACCAAAGAAAAATCAGAATATTCATTTATTAATCAATATGGATCTTGAAAAAAATCTCAATCATCATATATTCTTCGTTTCTGTATATATAGCTATATATTTAAATAATTTATTATCTTTTTAGCACGTGCACCCACTATTGAAGGAGTAGCATCGAAAGAAAATTGATCCTTCGAATATTACTCGAAAAAAAGTAGTTCCCAAGTTTCCACGATAATTCCAATGTAACGTCCAAAAACCGAAATAGATTTTCACGGAGTACTTGCGTAACGGTGCAAATATTTTTCCTACTCTCTCGATACACTAAACTATTCGTAATTGCTTGTTTATAAATTTGTTTATTTGTTTATAAATATATTGAATAAATAGATATCATTAGAGCAATACTACGAGTGCATGGCGCAAGACTTTATTAATCATCAGAGCTTTTTTAATTTTATTTGAATAAAATTAAAAAATAAAATGATATTCGATATCTGAACAATTTTTCAACAGAAAGCGATTGTTCACGATCATTGTTTTAAAAGAACATGGTTACCGCGGGAAAATATTGCCGTGAGACAGCGGCACTTTGAAATCGGACGCTGCTGCCATCTGCACGGCCCACTATTTTCAATGTATTTGCAACGAATGAGAAAATTATCTAGAAAATTATATACAGGAAAATTATTTACCTTCTGAACAATAAGTCTACAGTTTGATAATGAATTTCATACTTTTCAATAATCGATAACAGCGAACTCTTCATTATCTCTAATTGGTAATACAATTGAAGGGCTCGAATACGAATTCAAATATTGAACACTGCGTAAAGTTCGATCAGTGCTGCCCTCCATTTTTTTCGAACCCATCGCCAAATATTATTCTCAGTCCCCTGATAATGATAAAACACGATAATTTATTATTTGCAGTTTTATTTTTGAAAACACCCTCATTTTATTTATTAATCTAGTTAAATTATTTTTATTTACATTTATTTAAAGAACATATCTTAAAAAAATATTCGACTGAACGAATTGACAGCTTTTATAGAAATAGAAATTAGAAAAGAAACGTTTCCTCGGACATATGGTTTTGAAAATGGTTGGATCCTTACAAAGACTCTCTTATTCGTTTTGTCTATCTTAGAAGGGTCCCATCACAGTCGTCAGTCCTTCCCACTGCTCTTTCTTTCCTCTCGTTCTCTCATATCCCTTATTTCCAACCAACGTGTTCGTGTTCTCATCTTGAGCGTCCAATAATAGCTGTATCGTAGTTGACTGTTGAAACCGTCAATAATTGTCATTCGTGGCTCATCGACTGTGTCGATTTTTTTTTTCATTTTTTCTTCAATTTTGTTGTTGTGAAGGATATGATGGTACACATCTGGCCGAAAATGAGCAAGAGGGAAAAAAATCCTTGTACAAATAAGCGAACAAAATTCCAAGCACACATCGTTCCTCTCCTCATAATCGTTCCATACACTCATAACGTTGTTATTGATTTATTGATAATGCCTATTTATTATTATTTTGGTTGTAGCTTCAGTAAGTTCCTCTTTTGTCTGTCGACTTTCAAAGCGTCGTGGTTGAAATTAGATTAGGAGCGTTTGGGAATAAATCGTTCTGCGAACCGTTCCAACCGATGACGATTTCTCGATCGATTTTATAAAATAAAGTATGTATAGTGTATAAAGTTAGGCGAAGCGAAGAAGAAGACGAAGAAGAAGAAAAGAAGAAAGCTGTACAACCCTGTAGGGCACGAAGCGTGTGCGGGCGAGTGAGCAGGCAAGAGAGGGACGGAAAGAGAGAGAGAGAGAATAAAAGGGGGGAAGGAAAGGAAAAGAGAAGAAGAAGGAGGAGGAGGAGGGGGAGGAGGATTGTACAGATGTGTGTTGGTGGAATGAACGAGTGTTATAATGTGTGTGAGCAAGCGGTCGGTGGATGCCCCTCCGAGAGGGGTCTTCCCTTCTCTCGGCTGCATGGCCTCCCCGCTCCGACATCCCCGCCCGGCGTTCTCACTCTCTCTCTCTCTCTCTCTCTCCCTCGCTCTCGACTCCCCTAATGCCGAAGGATTGAATGGGCGAGGGGGGTGATATTGGAGATCCCTCTCACCCCACTCCACCCACCCACCCACAGATCCACCCCGCCTGCCCACCCACTCGCCACCCGACTGCCGTCGAGGAAACAACCTGCAACCCGAATCAGCCTGTCTCGCCGCGTCAAAAACGCGTTTTTCCCTTAACTTATTAAACCCGAACGCGCGCGCGCCTCTCTATATTATTTGTTTTTTTTTGCGTTTATCGAGCCATTTGCATTTCAATAAGCAATTGTTCCGTTTTTTGAGCATCAAAACGGGGGCGCGATTCGCGCTCGGAATCACCCTTTCCGATAATCGCGTGTTTCGGCCGCCGAGCTCTGTATGTGTCTCAGCAATAGTTGTTACGTTTTGTGCTGTTTTTCATCCGAACGTGTCTTTCCATCGATCATTTAGTTATTTAACGCTTCATCGAGGTAACAACGCGTATAGTGCAATTCCACGACACGTCGTCATCGCCGCCGCTGCCGTCGCCACCACCACCACCACCACTACCGTCACCACTATTCCACCACCGCCACCGCCCCGGGGATAAGTAAGTCCAATTTATATTATCTCGCTCTCTTTCTCATTCGCTCCGAATTCGTCCTGCTCTTACATTACAAAATTCAATATTTTTTGTCTCGCAGCGCGCTATCGATCTGCCACGAGGCCTCGTGTCTCACATTTTGTATATATTTCGAAAATTAACCATCGCAAGCTTCCTCTACGAACCAGCCAGAATTCGGTCTCATTCAAACTGGCATTTATCATTATCGCAAAAATATTTCACTCCGCCGCGTGGTTTACGAGCCAAAAACTCTCTCGTCAAATTTCCAAGACTCCATCTTGTTCCTCATCGCACTTGGTTCATTCACCACCGTTGTTTCTCTCGCTCGTCTTATGTCTCAGCTTCTCTATTCCTAGACACGTTTTTTTTTCGATTTTTCTTCCCAATATAAATGTTCTTTTATTATTTTTTAAATGCTTTTTTGGCGTTATACGGTATTATTGGTCTTTCCGTGCTACAACAACGTTCCGAATACGGACAGTGAAACGTTTCGCTTTTCTCCTCGCTGGGCCGGCAGTTTTGGGTGGCGCGGCGGCCTACGACGACGCTCATGCCGCCTGCTGCAAACATTTCCCAGTGTCCTGTCCGTGTGCCACTCTTATACTGTCTCTCTTTCTCTATCTCTCTTTCTCTCTTTCTCTCCACTCTTCCCCTCATCATTGCGTCTCCCATTCTCACATTCACGTCAACTTTTTCGTAGTATTGAACGCTCTCGGCGTCTCTCACTCGATACTGGTTTGTTGGGTGCTTCCTCGTGCGTATGAATATGTATGTGTGTGCGTGTTTATACTCCGAAAGACACTTCGATCGCGTTCTCAGCTAGAACAGGCCGGGAACGAAGATAGTTGTTCTACACGAAACAAATGCCTTGTTGTTGATTCCTCGGATTTGTCTTTCAAATAGAAAATAATTTATTGCAGTTCCACATTAATTCTTCATCAAGCTCAAGCAAAATGCGAGTCACATTATTTGGAATCTCGATTTTTGAATTTTCCCGCGAATGTCCTTGCCAAACTCCAAATAACATTTTATATTTTTCGTCAGACTTTCCATTATTCTTTTCACAACCACCACCAGTACCATCATCATTATAATTTTTTTTTCTAAACGATCAAACGAGAAAGTATTCCAAAATTAAAATTGATTTTATACTTTTTTTACGAATAAGTTTTTGAGACGAGACAGTCCTGTCGAAGAGACAGCTTGCTGAATTGGCCAATCATTTAACTGCTTGCCCCACTTGCTCATTTTTATTTACACCCACGCGTGTACGACGCGTCTGCGCATCTGTCCAAGCGTTGTGTGTCGACGCAGCAGTGTGCGTATTTTATGGCCTTCTCTTGGTTTTCGTTCTCCTTTCGTAGGAATTCGCCTATCTTCGAGACAAAGAAAGAGAAAGATGCCTCGTTCACTATATATATATATATATACATATATATTTGTCCTGCAGCCCTTTCCTCCTGGGCAACGTTCGCGTCGTCGTCAGTCGCATCTTCCGTGACAAAAAGGTCCTGAAAGATACACAGAACGGGAGAAAGAAAAAGAGAGGAAAAACCCGGATCGGAGTAAAAGGAACGGAGAGAAATGAGTCACCCGCGTGTGTAGGAGAGAAATTGAGGGTGTATCCTCGAACATAAACAAAAGAGAAAATAGAGTGAGATAGAGATGAAGATGAGAGAAAAATAAGAGGAGAGGAGCAGGAAAAAGGAGAGATTGGTCGGTTGAAGGAAACAGAGAGAGAGAAACTTGAAATATATTTCTCAGAAGGCCTAACGGACTGAATGGATACCTGGGCGATTTACAATCCGCTGTCTTTGAGCTTATCCCAATACTATTTTCTGACGAATTTTAAATGGCGCCGAAAGTGTTTCTCGAGGTTCTTACGATCATCTTCGTCTCTCGTGATACATATTTTTTTAAGAACCATTTACTAAAATAATTCATAAAGTATTTGATCTGAAAAATTGGAGTTCAAGGAATATATGGTATAATTTCGAAAAAATCAGCAAGAAATATCCTAAAAATTCAAAAGCTCTTGAAAAGAAAGAGGATATTGTGAAAAACTTTTTCTTCTTCTGTCCAAGAGATATTCCTTTGCTGAAACATCTGTCATCTATTAAGGGGTGGAGAAAACACGAACGAGTGGAGGGGATGAAGAGCGTCTTGATGGCTACACCCTCTGTCGTGATATTCTTTTTGCCATGGCAGAGCAAAATATTGATTTATACATTGCTCCCTTATCCTTCCCTCTGCCTCCGTTTCGTATATAACTCTCATTCGACTCTGTTCACACTGTATTTGTCAGTTGACTAATTTCCGCATTACCGACTCTTCCCTTCGTTTTTTCTTGGCAACCGCATGCACCGTCTATTTATTTGCAAGTCAAATATCTGTTCAAAATATCTTTCTGTTTTTTATTATCATAAAAAACACATTTTGTCCAAAAATAAGTCATAAACGTACATAATCGTCAAAATTTATTGGATTTCGTACGAAATTTTATTCGAACAATTTGTTTAATTTGTCTAATAAATCATTTTAGATGGCAATTTCCCTTTCGATAGATACACAGAAACATTGCGTAATATGATTTACCAGAAAATTTGAAAAGAAATCGTGTTTACCGAGTAACGGTAGAGAACTTGCTAACATCTTTGGGTAAACATGGAATCGAAGAATGGAAAATACGTGTGGAGTTTCAAGATTGTGGCGTTTCTGAAAAATGTGATCATTTTTTTCGCCATTTGTTATTTCAATATATTTTAAATAAATATTATATGATAAACAGATAGATAATGAAAAATAAATAAAAGGTAAAGAAAGTATCTGCCTAGTCGAAAATAATATATGAAACATTTTAAAAAAATAATATAAAAATAGAAAAGAAATGAAAATGAAAATGAAAAATAATATAAAACCTTGTATTATTTTATAACTTTCTTCAATATTTAGTTTCCAGCAATAATAATCCCTAAATAATGTTCGTTTTGCAAAATTTTTGTTATATTTTCTACTAAAAAGGGAACCGTAATGAAGAATAAGTTTTTAGTGTCCAGACTAAACATAAAATACAAGGAAGTTTTTTTTTCATTTATTCTCTGCGAAAGTAGCTGTTAGTCGACCGTTACTTTCATTTGATGGGATCCGAAAAGCGACGAACGTAGTGCGGCTGGAACCAGAGAATTATTGCAAGTGCGAGATGAGCGCGTAGGACATTCGTGTTCGTAGTTTATCCGCAGTGAAGTACATTCCACGCGGCGCTCCCTCTTCCCCATCACTGGAGAAGTACAAGATACTCCAAGTGATTTACTGCGTCTATATACGTATATATATATAAATGCATGGACACAAGCACTACCGTGTACGCAAAAAAATATGAGAAACGTGCAATTTGCAGAGTTTTAAAAAAAGCGCTTATAAAAAAAAACGATGGACAATAACAAATTTTTTTCTTCTTCCTCTCATCTAAAAGACACGTTGAAAATATAAGTTTTATTTTATATTTATTCGTTGATTGAAAAATGGATAAAAGTTGAGTCAGCCATTCGTTGTTCAGGGAATTTTTTATTCTGAAGCAGAGGAGATAGTTCTTTCTCTATTCGATGATAACTGGCAAATGCACCTCTGGGAAATCTTGTCGGTTGGCCGTGCATCTCGGTACATACAGTACGTTCAATATTTTATGCGATCGTACAAATACACGATTCTCTTCTATCGGTATATTTTTCCAACATTACAGATTATTCTTTTTATTTTTCACTAATTAATTTGGATGATTTATTACTTTGCATTCCTCATATTTTATACCAGAAACAATTGAACCGGCACCATTAATTTGATAATTTTTTGGTATTTTTTTCTTCAGCGTATGAAAAAATTTCGTGCCAAATTTCAAACCATTTTACTGAATGGTTTAAGAGTTATCAGTTAAACTCTAAGGTTGGTAAAGTTTATGAACATTTTGCTTCTTATGGAGAATTCGTAAATTTTCACTAAATACAAATTTAAAAATATAAGATTCTTGGGAATTTTTTTTTATATGTTCGTAGTAGTGTTCATTTTTTTATATAGGCAGTAATTTCAAAACGTTTTACTATAACTTTTTTTTTATTTGTCTGTTTAAACAATAAGAAATTATTAAATTATTTTTAAAATATGCTTAAATTTTCAATTAATAGTCACACCAAGACTCAAAAAATTGGCAACTTTTTAGTAAAAGTCTGGTTTTTACGAATTAAACATTTAGAATTTATTTTCAGCTGCGATTGTCTGTTCCGTACATCCTCAAAATGTGTTGTGAGCAATCGTTAAAAAAATCAGTGGCCCGTGTATTGACTGAAATGATATTTTTCTTGAATGAAATTAATTATCAATACAATTATATTTCATTGGTAAGCAATGAATATTAGCGAAAGACTCGACATAGAGCAGCGTTTAAGAATAATGAAAATTTTGGCTGGAAAGCAATGGAAAAGTATATCTATAGTTTAGCAAGGAGGACGGTGTATATTTAAAAAGATTTTATATCGGTCGCAGGTAGTTGTCGACGGGGAGAAGAGACGAGGGCGGCTGGCGGGCGGCCGGGCGGGGGCGGCCGGTCAGGCGAGGGGGAGGGAGGAAGAAAGGGAGCGGAAGGTACCCTTCTCTTTTTCGGGGAGAAGACTGCTGAGAGGGCGGTGGTTAAAATAGCCACCCTCGGCGGGGCTCCGTCATCCCGCTCCGTAGGGTGGCAGGATTTGAGTTTTTGGACGTTTCGGCACGAAACAAGGCTTCGCCGCCGCTGCCATCGCCTCATCCCGATTTCTCAATATTCTCAAGGATGGAGGCAAGCGGAGCGGGGATCGGCAGACTCGACTGCTACGAAGATATGTTCAAAGAAATAACGAGAAAACTCTACGGGGACGATCCTGATCATCGAAGTAGTATTAAAATAAATATTAACGAATGAATATTCAACAAATAAATATTAAATAAATGGTCGTATATCTAATATTTATTTTATATTAGCGTCGAGTGTCCAAAACGAGTTCGAAACGTCAGTCTCGTACAAAAATAGCGAGGATGATACCGAGCATGGAACTGATGGTAGCGACGATGGAAATTGGACTTGCGAGGAGGAACCTCTCAAGGGTACCGATGGCAGCAGAATAGCCGCTTATCACGCTGCTAAATCAACGTGGAGGTGTTACGAGTGCGGTAAATATTTGTTTAATTATTTTAACGAACAAAATATGGATGAATAAGAGAATATGGAAGATAATTATATAATTAACATATAATTAACGTAATAAACAGGGGAGTGCATGGGCGGTGGGCCGAGAGACGCCGCGGAGCATTTTATCGAGCTCCACTCGTCTCGTATAATTGGTGACGATTTGCGAACGAGGCATCAACAGCATAACTCGCCGCGGAAGGATTACATGCAGAATGATTTGAAAGTTGAAGAAGTTGTTTCGTATCTTGAGAGGGTGAGGGATCGGGCTGAGAGGGGGGCGCCACCCTCACGACGGACGCAAGAGACGCAGACCGTCCCGGCAGCTCTTCTACCTGTAACTACAACCTTTCTAATACAAGAACTGCCCACAGTAAGCCCGACGGCACACTTGCATCAGGTAACTCGGAAAATATCGCCTTCGAGCCGCCCGAAATATTTTCACGCAGTTTTTCTTGACACTCCTCCGCGTTGAAGCATCTCCGAAACGACGCGAATCATCTCAATTTTAGCTCCGATTCTCCAATTTTCAATTCTGTCACTTCTATATTTTACAAAATTCCGCACAATAACGCGTTACGAATTATTTGTGTGGTGATTGAAAAGAAAAAAAAAGAACGTTCTGAGAATGGAATTATCTTTACTGTAGCAAAACGCGACAACGATGGTGGCGGGATCAGCGACGACGACGACAACGACGACGGTCGCAACGAGCAGCTTGACCACGGGAAGTTCTTCGGCGAGCGGAAAACGATACACGTGTCCGCATTGCCCGTATGGAACTGACAGACGCGATCTGTACACTCGTCACGAAAATATTCATCGGGAGGAGAAACCCTTTCACTGTTACATTTGCTTCAAGCCCTTCAATCGTGCGGATCACGTGAAAAAGCATTTCCTGCGAATGCACCGGGAGCACGGATATGAATTGTCGAAAATACGAAGAACGGCAAGCTCGAACGGTACCGGGAGTGGGACGGTGCTCGGTAATGCAGCGACGAGCGGAGCGTCGACGACGACTCCGAAAACTCTGCAGAACGATGGGACAAACGTGGCCGGACAAACGACGAACGGGGCCACCGTTCAACACGCCAATTATCCAACTTTTAACAACAACAAAACTTATCACATACAAACTGGACAGACTTCGAACGGTGGTGGTGCAGCTTCTGCCGTAACGGCTGCTTCTGCAGCTGGCACGATATATCAGGCATCGACGTTACCCTCGGTCCAAGGAATCGTTACGGGCGACGTAAGCTGCCCTAGCGGCAATAGACGAATACAGAATGGAGGATGCAACAGCAAGAGTCACGTAAAGGGTGCCGGTACCAAGGCTGCACAAGAGCGCAGGTTAATATTCTTTCGATTATTTTACTATTCATTCTTATATAATATTTTATAAATGAGTAATAAGGTAAACGTCCCAATAGTTGGACAATCAAGGGTTTTTCTTATGTTATCTGTATTTTAAAAATATTCACACATAAAAATCTGCTGCAAATTTGCATATTGGGTGGGATCTGTCAAATTGGTGGAGCTTGAAAATCATGGCGACCATAAGAGGATCATGATATGTAGTGTCATATGGAGAATGGATGGTAAATTCATGTGCAATTTGTGACTGGGCTGGTACCAATATCAAAAAATGCAATTTTGTTGAAGGAAAATGCAATTTTGAGGCTGCACATATATAAAAATGTGGTAAAATTAGTGGTCAGTGACGTTGACAGTCCTGTCAGCTTCAACCTCCAACTGCTTACTTGATGAAATCTTTTAATCTTTCACATTTTACGTCATGTTCATTTGCTTTTTCTGTCGAGTAAACATCTCTAATTCCACTTTTACTAATAATTAAATAACTCTAATAATTACTAATAATTGAATATCACACAATACGTATAATTACTATTAGAGAATTTGCTCTAAGCATAATTCGTTTTTTTGCCACCAGATGTCATATCGTCATTCGACAGATCCCAATCGTTTGACATTTTAGCGATCTAAAACTCATTTTATGTGTTTTAAACTATATTTCTAGTAAATAAATGCTTGAACGTTTGAATATGTAGGATGTCCTAATAGTTGAAAAGAAAGTCGACCCTGTCCTGTATTAAAGTTATGAAAAATATACTTCTTCGTACAGGAAAAATAATCCATACGATTTTAGAGAAAAAAATAATTCGAATGTTAAAAATAATATTGAAAAAATTTTCCAAGTATTGAATCGTTTATCTACATACAAAAGTCGATAAAAATGGATAATCAAGAATTTGATTGACAGGTACACTTGTTGCTACTGTTCTTGGAGCGGTGTCGATAATTGGTGCTTGAAACGACATCTGAATACTCATCTAAAGCCGTTTGCTTGCGCATTGTGCGAGTACAAAGCAGCCAGGGCGGAAAGATTGGCGACGCACGTTCTAAAAGTTCACAATAAGAGGCAATGCTCGAGATGTTCTTTCCTCGGAGAAGATGCTGCACAATTACAGGTTCATCAATTGCACGTTCATCGGGTCAGTAGCGCGAGCGCCCCCTTACCAACTGCTTCTACAAATCAACAGACGCAAAACCCCAATAACCGTCACCAACAGACAGTACAGTAAGTTTCATCTGTTCGTTGTTTTTTTTTAAATCATTATTATTATAAAAATATGAATTTTTGGTATTACTCCAAATTATAGTCCGTCGGGCGGGGGCAGACCGCCACCAGGTCCACCAGTCTTCCCTGCTTCGACGCCAGCAATAACTCCCGCGACGTCGGTCATCCCTTCAACCACGATACTCGGGTGAGTTTCCAAAATACTATTTACTTTATTTAACTCCGATTTATTTCATATTTTGCTTATTTCTGTATTTATTTCATTTTATTCGTATTATTATTGAGTATTGTTTAATATTATTTTTTGAAATTCATTGTTGAATTTTTCGAGAGATAAACTCTGCTGATTAGCGTTGCACATTTTTTTTAAATAATGTTTTACTGTTTTTCGAGGTAAGTGCTTGTACAAAAATAGCTATGTTTCGGGCACGTTTTTTTCCTCGTCGTTCGTTGTTTTATTTTTATTTTTTCATTACTCCGCCTCACCTCTCTTCCTGCCATACCAACATTCATTTAAAGTCTTTTTTTTTTAGTTGCACGCTTGAAAATTTTTTGTTCATACGTAGTATGCTCGTGCTAGGGAAGAAAAAGTGATATCGCGAATTTTGCGGACAAAAGTAAATATTTAATTTGAAAATGTAAAAAGTTGAAAGTATCTTCCCTTGATCACGAATATATGTGTGTATTTATATATATCGAAAAGAGTAGCAATGAATTATTCATCATAGTTCACAAGAGAATTTATTGCTCGAATATTTAAATAAATAATATGAATTATTGATGATGGGTACAGAGCCGCGGTGATCACGACTTCGAGATGGTAAACACGTGCAAAACTCCTCTCCCTCTTTGTTCCTTTCCCTATTTCTCTCATCCCGTCCGGCTGCAAGTGAGATACAGCAACGATAACGACAACGATTAAGGCGAGCCAGCTAAGACAAATGCATTGGGTGAGAACAGATCGCCACTTACCGGCTTTTCTCATTTTTCCAATTATTGTGCGTTAGGAAAAAAAGAAGAAGAAGAAGAAATTCACCGCTATTTGTACAATAAACAATAATATACAAGATGATGAGTTTAGGTAAAATGTGAGGGGGGTCGATGATTGAATTAATTGATTATTCCTATTTTTAAATGTACAGTAAAATTGGTCTTGGCGAGGATAGAATGGCTCTCCGATACGAGGACTGGTTCATGAGGGCGTTGCGTCCGAGCAACGAGCGTTGCCACGTGACGATGATGAGCGGGGACAGAGCGGCCGAAGGGGGAGCAGCCTCGAGAAGATCGAGAAAACAGAGTACACCGAGGAAAGTCGTGATCGAGAAGCAGGACGAGAACGACGAGGAGATCGCCGTCGCGACGTCGCGAGCGAGCAACAACAATTGGTCCGTCAACGTGAACGAGACGTCGATGAGGGAGCAGAGCGACAGAATAACCAAAGATTTTTTAAAGTGCTATCAGTGTCCGGATAATGCACCGGCCCGCGGTTCCTCCTCCAAACCGTATCATACGAAAGCGTCCCTCGTCCTGCACACCCTGTGGCGCCATCGTCGCTTCCGAAAGACTCCGGAAGCCTTGACGAATTCCCGAAGAGACAATGCGTCCTTCCACGACCCCCCAAGATCCTCCATCACCCTCAAAGCCACCGTCATCACGACCAGTTCCTCCAATTATCGCTATCAAAGATAACAGCTAATTGCCAAAAAACGTTTCAACGGTTTTCTTTTATAATATCGATCAGTATACCTTCCTTACGCCATTTTTCGACGGATATATCGGCCATTTTCCAACCTTATCACAATTATTCGCCACAAGGCTATCCGCCACCACATTACGACCAAATAAATCGAATTTTATGTGCAATTTGGCTAACATACATTTTAGTTATTAAATCCTTCATTAAGTCGTACAAGAATTCAATTGATGGTTATATATTATGATCATCGTGATTATTATTATTATTATTAATGACATGATTCGTTAACTTTTTAATCGAATATTGGTATAATTATTTTTGTGCAAAATTTACAGATTTAGACTTGAGCTCCATTTTCGGATAAAATTCAATTGAGACCAGAGTTATGAGTTTTTTTTTTAATGAAATTTCATCGTTACTGTTTTATTGATCCGAATGAACGCTCATTAAAGTGGTGTTTTATTTGGTCGTATAAAGAAATTGATCATAACAGCACACTGGAAAAAAATATTTAAAAAAGAGTGTCGTACCGACGCAATTTGTCAGGGAACGAATTGACGACAAATAAGTGATGGATATTTGAAAGACAAAGGTCGCGACGATAATGACAATGCCGTAAAATTTGTTATAGTCTATAAATCATAAAAGAAGTGTTTTCTTTTTTATATAAAATCGTGATAAAAGTAAGAGGAGCAGAGTGAACAAAAAAAAATCTACCGGGGTCCGACTCACGATATTTTTTCATAGATATTGAAACGACGCTACAATTTTTTACCGCGCGAATAAAGTGCGGATCTCTCGAGAGACAGCAACAGCGCAATTGGTCAACTCGTTGTTTTTGTTGTTCCCAAGCACAAGAACCGCGTAATAATAATGTAAAGTTAATTGTATGATTAAATATTATAAGAAGATGTGTATTATTTTCTCAGGAATTTTTATCAAGATTTATGCCCGAGGTATAAATGCTTGTAAACGTTAGATTAATCATTCGTAATTAAGATTTTCAAAGGGCGCTCGACTCAAAGCTCTTTCAGTTGTAAAAAATAAACTAGATTTTGAACATAAATGAGGGTTAATCGATTCGCAGTCTTCGCACTGTGTTTTCGTACGAGACGAAATGAAGATAAATTGATCGAGATTGCTCGATCGTTTCTGAAATCTTGTACGAGAACGCATCGGGAGCTTTTTTTCGTGCCATTGCGAGCCGATTGCTCATAATAAATTCGTGAAATTTGAACTAATCGCCTGCGAGAAGTTTGCTGTGACGAACGGGAATGAAAAGAAAGGGCAACTTTACAATTAAGTAATTAAAATGTTACGGGTACTTTTTGACAAAATAATTATTATCAAAGATAGTCTCTTTATTTTCTTCCTGAAATACCATTCGATGTATATTAATTAATCCAGAAGAGAGGTATACATATTCGATTGTCATCGGGTGAAAATTGTGTGTAAAAATAAAAAGACCGTGAGGCTTTGTTTCCTATTCGCAGAAAATGGATGTATGTTTTCTGTTTTTCTCTTTAAAAAACAATTATTTGGTAAAGTATGTAACGTCAACATGTCACGATATCTATTCAATGCAACAACCATGATTTTTATATAACGCTATTTGTATAAAAAAAAGTATTATCTTGTTTACGTTATTACAATGAAATATATTATATGTATTATAATAAATGCACGGCGTCTTTTGTGATACAAGAAAGAATCTGAAAAAAATACAAAAAATGGACCAAAATAGACTCTTGTTTAATTTCCACTTTACAATAATATCTGAGCAACGTAAATGTTTTCCTTTTTTCCTATTCTCTATAAACTTTGTTAGATTCTTAAAAAATTAAAAAAACTACGGAATCGCTTTAATAATTGTGCAAATGCTTTTTAATATTTTAAAAGCAATTTGATAAAAGATGCAATATGACGAAAGTAGAATTTTATTGAAGCAAATGAGAAGCGAGTTGACAAAATTAATATGGATTAATAAAATTTTAAATTTAATTTGCGGTGGAATGCATTAACGAAGAGATCAAATATCGAACCTTTTAGATTTTATTATGTTGCTGCTGGTAGTGCACTGCAACGTTCGGCGACCTCATCGATCCGAATTCCCTAAAGCTTTCGCACTTCCCCTCTCGAGCACCCTTCGACCCCTTTTTTTCGGTTTCATTTCTCTACAAAGTTCATTTTTTTCACATTTACAAAGATAACGAGATGTCACAATAATAATTGAAAAAAAAATGATTGAAATTCGAAGAACATTTTTTTTTACACCAATGATCTTTTTTCTTCTCGTTAGTGATCATTCTCTCCTTGCATGAAAAAAAAAGTAACGTTTTCCTTCTTCTCTTTTTTTACAACGATCTGTTGAGCCTCGTTCGTGAAATATAAAAAATGCATGGAACACAAAGTCTAGAAAGAAGAATGCAAGGGTTGAGATTGTGTTCGCTCCGCATATGAAAGAGAGCTCGGGTACTATAAAGCAGACTGAAAATAAGGAGCAGCAGTCTTTATAATTACAAAGTGACGCGGAAGCTTGGCGCTTATTAGCTCAAATCTTACACTCTCTGGCTCTTAATGAGGGCTCATCCTACACTTCTGTACACACGTATATATTTATACATAATTCATACATACAGACACATACTACGAAGGGTTATTTTCCCAGTGAGAGCAAAAAATACGTGTAATAACCATTTATAACGTAACGACAAAAAATAATGCGGAAAATATGATGATGATTAAAATAATAATCGGGCCAAAGTTTCAAAGGGTCTTTGAATTTATTTTTAAATGGTATCCTGTTACCAAATTCGCTAATTTCATCAGGAAAGGAATAAAATGAAGAAAAGTGTTTAAAAGGTGTCGAAAAGTCTTTAAATATGCTATTTAAAAAAATAAAGAGAAAGGAGAGAATCGTTGTTGTTTCGTGTAAGGAGGATCAGCACTTGGCACGCGCATACATAAGCCGAGCACAGGGAATCGATATAAGAGGAAAGGGTCGCTCTGCGGTATATGTCAAGCGTATGGGAGCGGGAAAGAGGCGGGACACGTGACCGGAGAGTAAAAGCGTTTTAAATCTTTTCGTGAGTATCTGCCCTGGAAAACGAATGAGAGAATACAAAGAACTATATTTATTCATTCATTCGAATGAGCGAGATTAATAGACGCGTTTTCTTGTTACCTTTTTTTTCAAATTGACGTTCCGCATACATTTATAAATCACATATGATTGAAAAGCTCTTGCCCGTTCTAGAATATTGTGTAAATTCGTGAATAAAAGAGTGGACGATACGCGCATACGAATGGTAATGAAGCGAAGCCAGGGGATGTACATAAATATAGCTTCGCGTATACTGTGGACAAATTAAACCGCGAATAGCCCCCTGCCCGATAATCGTTGATTTCAAACATACCATGGGGTATATTCCCTCGGAATTTACAGCAGTATTACAGGGGAGGCCAGAGAGATTTGTCTTTGGCTTAGATTCGGTACTATTCGCCATTGGGCACCGGAATCTCTGATGCGTGTATTCGAACTCGTCGCATGATAGCCCGCACGCAATTGTTCTTGATATAACGATCAGTTTGCTTCTTTTTCGATATAATTATCATTAGATTACCATATTTACACCTCATCTGCATACGACGATTCATTTAATCGATCTTGTAATACGACTCACATCCGTTTATGTTCATTTTTAATATACATTTTTTAATGTTGTGTATTTATCAACAGGTTTCCCGAAAACTTTTGTGCATCTATTGCAACTCGTTAGTTTCTCATTTTTCATCATAAACAAGCAAAATCAAACTTTCATATTACTTTACACACCCCCTGCCTCCCCGTGTTGAATCAGCGAGCTCTTCATCGGAGAGCATCTTATTCTTTCTATTCTTTTTGTTATTTTATTCCGCGAGAGTGCACTCGCCAGTTTCTCTCAGATTTTTCTTGGTCGACACCGTATTTTCATCGATTGTCGATTAGACGAGCCGCGGAAAGGATTTTCAAGACAGCCTGTGAGAATATATTCCGAGAGGCAGAATGCAAAACGTTGTCGCGGAAAGCTTTCAGGAGACGTAGGATTCCTCGTCACTCCGACGATCTGGAAAATTGACTTTTCTTCTTCTTCTTCTTCTTCTGCTTCTTCTTCTTCTTTGAATACGCCCGGGATATTCTCTTCACTTTCTCCATCTCTATTTCAATCATGCTCTTCACCCTGATTCAGGCACGCGTTTGCGGCGTACCTTATATAGCTCTGCGTGATGATTCTTCGATTTTATTCATTGCTCGAGGCACGTTACGTTCCCCGTTCGATAGTCCGGGGACAATATATGCGTACGTGTATGTGCCTTTCCGAGGACACTGTCAAAATGGGAACACTATTGTTTGGCCGGAAACGCATTCGCGTGATTGGCTTCTCTTTTCGGAAAATGGTCCAAATAGTCATGTCTTTGTAACGTCGAGACAAGACGCCTCTGGTGCTGCGCCACCGTCACCGCTGTTTCCTCAAAAGCCCGGATAAAATCCCATCCGTTACAATTCTCGCAGAGATTTTTCATTTATATACATACACAGGGCTTATACCAAGCCAGGCAACTAATTACTCATGAACGTGATTGCCAGTCGAAACTCCGGATAGATGTATCGAGGGTTTAAGGTGATCTGAAACACCCAATTTCGAGTGAATTTTCGAACAAATCCCAAACTTCGAACAAATGAGCTGAAATTTGAATAAGTTATGCAGTGTACGCTGTACTAGAGCGTGACATTCTTAGAATTTCTTTTCTTTCTTTCTTTTCTTTTTTCGTCTTTTGAAATTTCAAGAACTTCATGCATTAGTTTAGTATACATTGCATAACATATTCAAATTTCACTGGATTTGCTTGAAAAATACGAGCGTGGGATTTGTCCGAAAAATCACTCGAAATTGGATGTTTATCACATTACTTTGAAAGAAAATTCCATAACGACAAAGTCGTTATACATTCCATCGTTTCTCAAGGTTCGGAAAAATTTCATATATGTATACCATAGCTCTTTACATTTGTATCTCAATCATTCAGGAAAAGAACGTATTTATTGTTGCAACCGTGCCTGTGTACAGCTAATTCGCAGCAAACTATAAAGACTTCGAATTTTCTGTTATTTTCAGTTATTTTTTTTTTCTTTCTTTTTTTCTCACCACGATTTCATTTCGCGCCATTATTCTTTCTCTCTTCACTAGAGCCTCGTGTGAGTGTTTATATACGTATACCATATGGTATGGAGGAAAGCAGGGCGTCCGGGCGTCCGTGGTAGATTTATTCCGCGCAATTACCACGATAAGGGTCTGGCTTAATGATTGTTCGTTAATCGCCCGTGCGGCATCTAGGCACCGTGGCGCGTTGCGGTATTACGGAGAGAGCCCGGAACAGAAAGAGAGAACAACGAGCGCGAGCTGCTGAGCCCTTTCAACGTTTGCCGCACGGTCGAACAAGCGAAAACTGTTTCACAGTCCGGCAAACAGAGCAAACAGAGGCTAACAAAGCTGCGGAATACCCTCTACTATCGCCTTTCTACTTTCTCTCTCTCTCTCTCTGCTTTGTATTATATCAACAGATTTCTATCTCGACGAAACTCGATTAGCGGTATACGCATATACAACGCTCTTTCCCCAATGATGTATTTTGAGAATTGCCTTTCATCTTCGATCTTATTTTTTAATTCAAATGCCTATGAATAATACGAATGTCTGTTTGCCAATCAATTTCTTCCAGATGCTTATAATTTTTATAGTTAATAGTATAGATAATAATTTAATTATTATAATATTGTATATATTGATTGAACACGAATAATTTAGCGAGACGCTTCGATATTGTTCATCATAGTCGATCTTATTGTTCATTGGTTATTGATAATGTCTGTGGCTTACGAATAAGCGTCACGAGAAATTTCTCGACTATTTAAAAGACCCGGTATAGAACGTCGAGAAATTTCTCGAGCCAAATTTTAATTGAATGCCTTCGATTCTATAGTTATACAGTCGGTATATTATTATTATTATATATAATTATATCATATTTTATTATTTTACGCTCGAAATAATGTCGTGGGGATGATTAAATCGGAGAAGAAGGAGCTTCTTCATTAACGAATGACATTCTGACGATCCTAATGATCATCCTAACGAATGACGAATGACATCCTGGAAAAAATGAAAATGAAGGAAGGGAGGGCGAGAGGCTCGCGGCGAGCTTCTCGAGAATTTGGTACGATGCATTATCGAGCTTTCTCTATCGCGGATCAGACAAGCTATGTATACGTGTGCTTCGACGGAGTCGGATTGAACACGCGGCTAATCTCGGTACGTTTATATGGCCTGTTGCACTCTAAGCAAGACTACGTCTCGGCAACTTGTCAAGGGGAGAGAGAGCAGTGGGAGAAGCAGGCGATTTGTGAAGCGAGGATCATCGATTTGCTGTTAGCTCTCATCCTTGGATGCTCACGTGTTCCCACATATGCAAGCACGACAACCAGTAGAAAGGCCAAGCTTTCGCGTGATAAAGCTCAGAGATTATTCCGGAGGTCTCCTGCTCGCCCTTCTCCTCCTCCTCTCCCGAGTTTATATTTGCCAGTCACATGCTTCATCCTGGATCCTTATATTATTAAGTACCAGCATCAGGCCTCGTCGATGACTCTTTTTATCTTTTTTTTCCTTATTCTATTTACTGTTTTGTAGATGGTTTTAATACACATTATTATGTATAAATTATAAGGTCATTTAACTTTTATTAAGTTAAATATAGAGCCTCAGCGACTTTTTAAGAGTCGCAGCAAGTACATTTACAGACGAGAGCAGTCGCGACTATTATATTATCTCCAAACCGAGGAATCTTTAGATTTTGACATTCCAAGTTTTCAATAATTAATATACTAAATTGATTACAGGCTTGAGGAAAATTCGGTAAAGAACAGTATTTTAAATTTTTTTTTTTTTCTAATAAAAAATAAGTCAACTACTCACGATTTACGCGTCACAAAGTTAGCTGTTATCCCAACCATCGAAACCGAAAATTTAGGTACAGCGAATGACAAAAGGTCAATTTTTTTGACATGATCAAACATCATCGTTTAAAAATAAGTTAAATGGTCCCAAAAACAGTACTCTCGTACTGTAAAAAACGAGGCAAAAGTACATTTACAGATTGTGTAATTGTTGAGAAAAAATTGATGAAAGATTCTTTGGGACAGCAACTTGCCAATTTTTTTTTAAACTTATTATCATACCATAAAAAAATATGCATTAATTCGACAAGTTGTTGTTCCAAAGAATTTTGTCTCAATTTTTCCTCAACAATTACGCAATCTGCAAATGTACTTGCCTCGTTTTTTACCGTACACAATAATATTGTTTTGGGGTCTACTTTGTCCATTAGAATGTTGAAAAATATAATAATATTATATGCAGGGAAGAGGCAGATTGAACGAAATTCTCTATTCTCGTAAATGTTGTAGCGCTTACGCGAAACCAAACAGTTCCAAAAATCCGAGCGGACTACGATCATAGTACGAGCGAGACCGCAATTCACGTCCAGAATCCATGGTAAATAGACGACCGGGACTATGCACTAAGCCGCACTGCGGCTTTTCACCCGTGATTCAAGCTTCTCTTCCTTCTTCTCCTCCTCCTCCTCATCCTCTCCTTTTGGTTAGACAATGTAGCTCTGCATACGCTACACATACAGCTAGTATATTTTCCCCCTAAAAGCAACTCATCGAGCTCTCTGAGAAAACTGTCTGTTACAGTATACATACGCGTTGTCGTTAACCAAATGAAAATACGTCAATATTTTATTTATAATAATATAAAGATAAAAAGGATTAACTTTTTTCAAATTATCATTTATTTAGAGAACAGCGCAACCTCGTGTGTACATTGTTCCAGTAACATTTCGGAGGTTGCGTTAATCCCGACGTTTAATTATGTCACCAAAATTCGCTCAATTATATCGATGCAGTTACGATCGAGAGGTAGCCAATATATAGATGCATATATGTATGCATATATGCACCGCGAGCTAATCAAATTAATGAAACAAATAATGTGCGTACACCGAGAGAGAATTTATCCGGGGAATCGTGTAATCCTCGATTTTCTTCAAGAGTGAAATGTATAGACTTTATATTTATACAGGATAACTCATCGACGGCGGAATCGATCTTGATTTATACATATATATTTAAAAAATGCGCGCGTTTTTATAATATTTTATGGAAAAGGAATATCTGGCGAGGACGGAGCGAGAGACGTTCGTGAATGCTTGATCGAAAAAGCGATGAGGAGAATAAGTGCGGACTAAAGCCTCCTTAAAAGTATCGCAAATTTGTCAGAACGGAGCTTTCCTCTCAACTTGTTCGGACGAAATTGCACCCAAGTACGTATTCATTAAGCGCCTTACAGCCGTGGCGAAAAAGCTTGCTCAAAACGCGAGGTGTGTACTTCACTTTCGTTACGAGTCCCGCACTTCTGGTTCAGCGCTAGAGCTTTAAAGCGATGCGAGTATCATTGACATATTTTTCAAGCTTCGCTCTGTCAGTTTCTCTTCGCTCCTCACCTTATCCGCATATCATCAACCCGCCCCTGCTTCTACTTCTTCTTCTTTTTCTTCTACTTCTTTTTCTTCTGCTTCTGCCACACAAATGAATCCTATATAATTAATAGTACGAATTGAAAAATTAAAAAACTGTAAAGTTTGCTTGATATAAGGCTGACCTTAAAAATATGACAAATAAGATAAATCGTGACGTGGGCCCTGATCGACTCTTTTAATTTGGTTAAATTAGCCCCAAATTCTATGTGGCTATATATACCAGCACCGTTTGTTAAAGAATAAATTTGTAATAATGTATAATGTGTGTGGCGACAGGTGACACGAGAGAAAATCTTGAGCGACAAGGTATGTAAACGAGCATCAATCTTTCGAGGTAACGCGCACGCCCACTCGCACCAACACTTTTGTAGATTGAATTTTAGCTTTCGCAACGAGAATTTGAAAATTCAAGTGTTTCAGCGTAGCTCGTATTCAAGGATTATCCTGGCATATAAGAGCACGGGCGTACTCGGGATGAGTGCCGTTAATCCGTTCTCTGTTGAAAGGCTCGAGAATAAAGAGAAGGAGGAAGAACTGGAGAATAAATAAGCTTATTATTCAGGAATAATAAGGATGAGGCAAGGCCTCTCTAATCAGGCCTCGTCCTTTTATTTTTAACCATCATGCTATCAACTTTTTAACTTTTATTCTGACGTTTCGAAAATATTTCAAAGTTGCGCAATAAAAAACGTAACTAGATCTCTCAACGTTTGGGCTTCAATAAGATTGAATTGAAAAGCGTTCGTTTCGGTATTTCATTCCATTATCTTTCGAGTTCTAGCTCTTTTGCACATTGGCTCAACCGGTGCTATTTCTTTTCTCATTCTGCATCCGCTACGATCTAGCTGTGTGCTTTAATTGCTTTTTTCATAGGTAGCGCTATAAAAAGTGAAACCTGCTTGGGCATGCTGAAAAGAGAAATAAAAATCTACCTTTGTCCTATATACCTTTTACCGCCTTCACCACTCTAATCTTAGTCTTATTTCTCATCCTTTTCCGGAATTTTGTTTCACGTGCTCCCATCCGAGTTTGCTGTACGAACGGGACAAAGCTAGATTAAACCATATTTCACACCTTTATATACGCATATTCGCCCCATTCTCGAAACCCTATATATGTACTTTGTACATACTTATAATTACGCTAGTAAAAGCACAGAGTATAATATAGGGATATACACGCATATTTCATCATTTAACTTTTTCTGTTTTAAAAAAATTACGGTATCCATGTAACTCGGTGTATGATATACATGCACGTTAAAATGTAAACTCGTTTAACATACTACTTGTATTTTTAACGTGTATCTCTTTATATAATTTTCGTTAATCCTGATAAAGGAACAAGGTAAACAGAACAGTTGACGTTGGTTGGATTACTCTGTTAAACAGTTTCCTCTCTTTCCCATCTCGTTGAGAAATGGTCACTCATTGTCACTTGAGGATGTCTTGCAAGTCAAGTTGAATACTTTTTACAATTTTATTTTTAACATGCTTTTTTACTGCAATTAAAGAATACTAAAATAAAGGATTAAATTTTTTATCGTTATTTATTGTTAATAATCAATAAATAAGGCAGGTGACCTCACGTTTTTCTTTGTCCTACAGGTTTAAAAATGTTTAATTAATATAACAAATAGTTTTTATAAAGAGTCCCTCATGTGAAAGAAAAATAATTGCTTTTTAAAAATAAAGGTACGGAATTGCGTTCTCGCATCAACTCAATATTAAAAATCGAATTTTCAATCTCAAATATCTTCGTTAAAAAGTCGGGAAGGGCATATTTTTTTGTGCGCATTTTGTAGTTTGGAACTTTTCATTTCTATCATGATTGACTTTTTTGATAGACATCCTTAATGTAATTCTACCAAAAAATCTTTTTCTTAGGATTTTGTTGAAAATTTGCAAAAATCTTCTTTAATATAATGTGCAATGCATATTGAATTTAAAGAGCTTTCAGTACGTAGAACTCGAGATATTTATTGTCAAATATTACTATATTCTGTACTCTCCAATATGAGCACGTGTTAAATAATTGCGATCATCAACTCTAAATACTTTCACTTCTGATGGGTAGTGAAACTTGATGAAATTTTGCACATCTCTTTATATTGTCCTTTAAAGAAGCTTCCTTTACTTATTTTTTTAAATCCTATACAAGATTATGATTTTTTTAATTTTCATACATAACAAGTAAGAGTCACCTTTGATGAACCTGAATTTTGAGTATATTATACTTGAAAAAATTTGCAATGACTTTTCTCAATAAATTGAAGCTCAAAAACCACTTGGTATGAAGATAAATTGAGATAAAAACTATTGATTTGGCTGTACGATAGAGTGATGTACGTACGTAATGATTATGACGCACTGTCATACGAAATTTTCGAACCCCCTCATAAAATCTCGCTGCTGTTGCCACCAGAATTCACGATCGATCTCTGATAACTCGCTGATGGCTATAATATGTGTTAGGTGACGGTTTTTCAACGCCCGAGTTAACCCAGAGTCGGAGATGGGCAAGCGCGGGATTTGAGGGTAAACGTGTGAAAGCCCTGCTCCGATGTATAACGCGAACTCTACAAGCTTTTCGACACGTGTGTATATGATATCTCTCGTCCCGGTCGTCGCTTCCAACTAAAATACAAATAAAAATAAAAGCTGGATATACACGTAAGATCCCTTGGGACAGTCTCTGACACGAAGCTAAAAGTAAAGAGCTCTCACGTCGAATACTTTTCGATACACTTTTTCAATCGATACACACGCATGCACACACACGCGCGCGCGAGCATATATATATATATATTTGTGCACATGGACAACGAAGCCAAGAGTTTTCACTTCGTTGCATTCCCATCAAAACACGTATTCTCTCTTTTTCCCTTCCTCCCCTTTCTCAGTAATCTCGAAAGCTTCGATCGAGGTTATCCGCACGACGAAAAAAAAAACACGACTATCTTTTAAAATTATAACATTCGAAAAAAAAAATTTCATCGATCGTTCCATGCGGTTCGAGCAGATTTTTTTTGCTCTTTTGGATAATATTGCACGAATAAATTGTTGAATCTTTCATTGTTAGACTTACAGATTTTGAGTGGAAAAATAATCTCGTTTGAGAACCCTTCGATTTATTATTAAGTCGAAAACCCCAAACTTTTTGTTTTCTTCCTCCACTTGTTCCTTCTTCCTCTTCGTCTCTCCCCCCCCCTCTCTCTCTCTCTCTCTTTCGAATTCTTCATGAAATATGCTCAAAGTTTGATACCGGAGGGAATCAGAGTTCACTGTTCCACCTTCTACATATTTCTCCTCGTTTCCCAGAGTTCTCTTCTCGCACCTAGCTATGCTTTCTCCGCATCCTGTGACCTCCGAAGTGAAAAGATGGTCGTTCGGGGCGGAGGACGAACGGGTGTGAGGGAACAAGTTGGAAACGTTCACGATAAAAAAAAAGTAAAAAAAGTCCCATATCCCATGGATTGTCGTAATATACCCGAATACGACTATACCTGGCTGTATAGCATGAAAACGTGCTAAAATAACATTTTACAAGCGACCCGCCTCTCGACCTCTCTCATAATATGTTAGATTTTTTCCCCAAATCGACCAACTTCTCTCCCTTTTTTCATCTTATAATTTTTTTATCTTCAACATTATACGCGTGTAAATTCATAAGGAACGAGAAACTTTTTTCGTTGGAAAAGAGCAAAACTATATTTCCTATGAAACATGTATATATGTGTAATGTGATTTATAAAAAAATAATAAATTATTGTGTTTCATCAAAAGATTTTCGATGAAGTTTTACTTTTGTTGCTGTTTACGTATAGTACATAAACCAAGACATAACGCAACTGCTTTAAATTTCATAATTTATTCGATGTATTTTTTATACGTATAAATTATATTTATGTGTGTACGAACTAAATATTATGTTATATACCTGCAAAATCGCGTTGGCATATATATTTTCTTCCAATTTTTTAGCCAATGACACTATATATGACCAAAAAATAAACTTCAATAAATGGGAATGTAGTAAACATGCAAAATTGTTCTTTTTTTGCATCGACATTTTTCCGAAAATGGTTAAAAGAATTAATCAATTACTTTCCGGATCGTTATACCGAAGCGCTAACAAGTAAAAATGATCGAGACTGGATTTTTCCCGCTCGGATGTACATCCCGGCAATCCTGGCAAAATATATAGGTCTTCGGTTTTGTGACCCACTCCGTTCGGGACCGAATATTTTGAGACTTTTCAGTATTACCTTTATAAAATTTTCGCACGTTGAAAGTATGAAGCACTCGTCGCAATAACAAATTTATCTAAAAATTACACTATACATTGTTTTTTGAAGTTTTTCACTAGAATAAATATGAGCGAATATTTAAAAAAAAGACACATGTTTCTATAGATACTCTATAGCTAGTTCTCGGAATATCACATCAATAATAAATAATCGTATTTTTAGCGAACACACAGAACAAAAAATAGAAAAATTTTTATTGACAATGTATGTTGTTAAAACGAAAAGTTTGTATCGATAATTTAAAAAGTGTTTGACGTAGGAAGCGTAATAAAAAAGTACAATACTACATGTTCAAATTCACATCAATTTTCGCGGATATGTGAAAAAGTAAGGCGAAAGAAAAAAAAACAGGCAGCCAGTGGAGTGATCGCGCGACCATTCGTGCGGAGTGTCGAATAACACCGCACAGCATACAGGCAAAGTTTTTTTCTCCGAAAATACGAACATAGTGGTACAATTGTCTAATGAAACGGTCGGGGCTTTCGGCGAGATTTCAATATTGAATGGAAATCGATGTACTTTGATATATCATTTTATATATTTTTTGAAGTATGATGAAACGTTGAGGCTACATATGCGGTAAAAGCGAATGAAATTTTTGTAGCAAAGATATGAGAAAAATGTATTTCGCCCGTGATGTCAAAGTCAAGATGGAGGAGAGCATCTTCGAGTATATGTTTTTCTTGAAAAACTCGAAAATTCACTTATCTTGATGAATTAGATCATCAATTCTTGGAACGAAAAAAAAAGTTTTTTCCAATTTAGTTCTCTTATCACCGCAATGATGGATTATTTTCTCGAGCAGCGAGATAGAGGGTAATCTTTTATGAACATATCCATATATTATTCACGCAATAACTTATCCCAATCAAAGATGCTCTCGACCTTAATTGATATATATATTTTTTTAAAAATCTTATTTCTATATACTTGTACAGTATATTATAATACGATAATAATTAAAACGTTTATGCTTGTGTAATTATAAAATCATGTATCATATATTTACAAACTTTTTAAAAAGAATTTTTATTCGATGTGTTGAATTTTCATCAGGAGAATGTATAGCGTTGAAAAATATTGTAAATCGATTAAATAAATTTTTCCAGGTGCTTTATATACGTATGCACATATACCCGTATATATACAAATGTCAATATATGTCGGCGAATTGTCGCGGCGAGAATGATGAACAATGAGGATGATGATTGAAGCAGGAAAAGCAGCAGGCAGTGACACTCGAGGAGTTCACTCAAACAAGGGAAGTGCATGCATGCGGCAATCGTGAATAATATATTTTGACGGTTCTCGAGTGCGGAACCAGCAGTTGCATCGTGCAAACATGCATACATCGCGCTTCTCGTCCTTCTCGCATTTCGCGCATATACTATACTGATGCTCTCGTAGTGCATTCCCGTTTATACCTTCTATGCTATATATGTACATTGAGCAGTCCTCTTAAAAACACTACTCGCTATTTCCTCAATGGCCAATCGACAATGTCGATCGCTAAGTACTATACCATCGCTATACCACCACCATTTCTCATTTTTCGCTCTTCATCTTTTTTTTCTATCAATGAAATATGTAATGCTCACATACAACAATGTTAAGAACGTTTATGAATGATATTTTTGAAATATGATAATTTGATAAATTTTTTGCATTTTGTTTTTGAGCATATGAAAAAATTTTGTGCTAAATTTGAAATCGTTTTACTGAATGGTTCAAGAGTTATCAAACTCTTGAGTTGCTGAGATTTAATGTTGCTTCCTCTATGGAGAATTCGTGAATTTGCACTGAATACAAATTTTTAAATATGATATTTTTCTTAATTTTTTTTATATACGAGTAACAACGTGACTGCTTATTCCTTTTCGATATGTTTGGAATTGATATTTTGCGATGCTTCTAGATGCATTTTTCATATAACCTCGCATAATACGCTCTATTCCGATGAATTGATTGTAAGCTTCATGTGTTTTTTAAAATATAGGATATGTTATCGCAAAATTTTCTGTTCATAACAAAAATGTTATTTTATACGGGACACAATCCAAGAATTCATATTGAAAAATTGAAAAAAACTGATCCAAAAGTCAGTTTTTTGGCTCATTCAATATGAATTCTTGAATTTCACCCCGAATAAGTATCATTTTCGTTATCTACGGGAAATTTCCGATCGAATAGGCTCTTGAAATCGAAAAAAAAAATTTCAAAAAATTTGGTGAGTCACACTGGGTCTCGTGGACCTTGACGAAATCAGCTTTGTTGAGGGTGATTCAGACACGAATCGAATCTGCTCAATTCTCTGCTTGATATGTTCCTTGGACCACGCACTTTATTCACCACGACGATACAAAACTCAATCTAATTAATATTTTTTCAAATCAAATTAAAAAACGGACCATTGAATCTATATAGCAGGTAATTGAAAATATATAATTTATGATATATAATTTATGATATATAATTTATGATGAAAGAGGCCATTATTCGATGCAAAAACCACTTTTGAAAAACTGTTCGAATTTAATAACTTTGAAAAAGACTGCATATGTTTAATATAATGTGGAAATTATACTGTGTAGAATAAAATATCAGGATCGAGATTATTTGCATTAAGTAGTACACCAGTTTTACCCGCACCGACATTTTTTAAAAGTATTTTGAAACGATATTATACATTTGAAACACTAAACTATTCACTTTTCATATGATTGAAAATAACTGGAACACTCAATTGAACTTGTCAAATTTTTGCGAAATGTTTTTCGGTACCGAACTACCTGGCGAGACCCGACACGTCTTACCCCGGCACTTTCTACCGGTTTACTGATTCCAAATTCAGTCGAACAACAAAACAATTAAAACCGTGGTCGGTTTTTCCCTCGACTTCGACGCATAATTACCATGGAAACAATTAATGACCGAGGGATTAACGAACATTTGAAAATTTTTTTTCCTCGTTACGCTCGACGAATTTTCTCTCTTATTTTTTGTTTGCGATCTCCGAACGATTCAAGTATATTTGTCCAGGTATATTTGATATAAATAGTGGAATATTAAATTGCAAAGTTGTTCTCACATTATTACACGTATAAGTTAAGTAGTAATAATAGTGAACTGAGGAAATTTAGTGTGTTTAAGGACCTCCAGCCTGATTTTTCGAGAATCAAAACAGAAAGATCTCAAAATTTGATATGGCGATATCTTTTCGTGTACTCGACAAAATCGACTTTATAATGGGTAATTCCTGATAATTTTTGCAAGACGAAAAAAATGATTCAAATATCAAGGTCATTATTTCCGAAGCAGCGCACGTCGAATTTTTTTATTTAATGAATAGAAATTAGCCAAAAGTTAATGCGCTCCGCATAGTGTGCTCTATTCCGATGAATCGATTAGAGGCCTCATGTTTCTTTAAATATAGTATTCGTATATAGTAGTGTTCATTTTGTGTAAATAGCAATTTCAAAATGTTTTACTAAATTTTTTAATGTAATCGTTTAAACAATAAAAACGTTTAAATTATTGTTGCAATATGCTAGAGTTGCCATTTGATAGTCAAACTGAGACTCAAAAAATTGGCAACTTTTTACCAAAAGCCAGAATCTGGTTTTTACGAATTTCACGTCAAGAATTTACTTTTTATTGCTGGGATTGTTTATCCCATACATCCCTAACAGATTATTATGTATTAACAGATGAATTATCTCACATCGTATCCCATTAATCTCATTATTGTTTCATATTGTCAATATGTCGTTTTGCTTTATTATTTCATGTACAATTTCTATGTTTATATAATTGTATCATGTTTATAAAAAAGAATGCGTCACTCGACAACTATACCTTTCAGATGCTATAAAAATTAAGATAATAAAGTTATTCTTTTGCTAACTTGAAATAAAATTTAGCTTTATCTCATTCTCCTCTCGCATTCTGCTGCACTTTTCGCACAGCGTCCAGACTTTCCCAACAGAAATAAAACCAAGAAGCAAATACATTTCTGGCTATATAGTGAGAAGAAGATGCAGTATAATAAAGAGAATAAAATAAAAGCACTAAAAACAGGGAATCGCTTCGGGTATACAGGAAGGAAGAGCGCTCGGAAGGGGTTTTGGCGTCAAAAGGTCATTGATGCAACACACAGTAACGAGAGTATCGTTCCTCGAGAGACCATGCAAACTTTACTTTTTCTTTTTCATTTTCTTTCTCTTCTTTGTTCTTCAAAGAAAAATATAAAAAATACTCTCCGTCGTCATTTCCATTTATTTTATGCATACTATATAGTATTAAATATTATTACGTTGAACATACTACAGAGGAAAATAATAATTGAGTAAAAAATATAGCAAATTGTCCAAATTGAAAGTTTAAACTTTGATCGAGAACATGGCTGGTATTTTATGAAGCATTTATTTTGGCCGTTGAAAATTTTTTATCAATTTTCTTCTGTTATCTATATATCTATCCACTTATATGTACACGTAATTTTTGTATCTGGCATCGATGCAAATTGTTACGCAATGTTTCTCAGTTCGCGAGCTGTTTGCGTGATTGCCCTTGTATAATAAGTATGTTTGGAAAGGAAAGGAATACAGTCGACCGAAGAAGAGTTGAAAGAAAATGAGCATCAGTTGGGAAAGCGTTTTAGTTGGTAACCGTAATGGAAAATGTAATTGAAAATACCAGAGCGACCATGAGGGTGCTTAACGACATTTTTCCGAAGCATCTGTGAGATAGGATGGAATGTGGTCGCGTCGCCTTGTCCTTTTTAACGAGATGACGAAAAGGTCTCGAGGTACGAAACTTCACGGAAAAACTGTATACACGCGAAATTATATTATACTGCACAAGAAATAAAATGAATGAAGAGGAGATAAGAGAAAAACGCCATGAACGAAGATGTAAGAGGAAGGAGAGAGAGAGAAAAATAAAAAGAAAAAAATACCATCAAAGGCTATACCATTTTTTCTTTTTGCTCGCTTTTACAATACTTTTTAGCGAAGATTTATTAGATTTATTATTGGCGAATGGGTTTGGATCTCTCATGGAATTATCTAAGATTTACGTTATGACGAAGTGCAAAAATACTTTACTAGTTTTGCTTTGTTATTACATAAGAAAAACCGAACGTCATTTCCCTCATTTTACAAATAAATGAATAAAAAATTAATTGGTCATTGAAAAAAGTTTAATTTCCATCTCCATATTGGAATGATTTTTTTTATTATTTTATACGCTTTTCATTTTTTTTAACGTCACGTTTTTAGTATTTTGGGATCGTAGTGTTTTTACCGTAACGAGCAAGCAATTAACAGTGATTTTTGTATAGATAATGAAAAATGTGGAAGAGAATATAAGATAAATTCGAATTGAATTGTGCATGAGTCTTTCGAGGATAAGCTCTTCGAGATCGATCCTTTATGAAAGAAAAGAGCGAGGAATTGTTCACGCAGTCTCAATCCGATATAATCTATATAAAAAAGAAGCAAGATGAGCTACCCCTTTCCACAGTCGTCGTCATTTCCGCCGATGATTGTCGCCGATTGGAAAAGCACCGAGAGAAATCGTTGCCGATTTATTTCCTATCTCATCCCTAGTTACATTTGAGACTTTGAATAAGATATAGAGTATACAAAGGTTGGACAATGTTAACTGTAACAAAGAAACTATTAGATAACCAAATGGTTGAAAAAAAAGATAACGGTCACGAGGAGAGTCGAGAGTGAAGAGGATGTAAGATCAAACTAAATGAGATTGCGGAAAGGGATCCAAAATTGCTTTTTGTTCAACCCTATATCTATCCTTTATTCTTCCTTTCATAGACATATATATGTTTTTCTTTCTTGCCTCGCTTCCACCTCCTCTGTTGGTTCTTCTCGATTGCTCTCGCTTACTCAGAAACAAAAAATAGAACAAAAAAAACGACGAAACTATATCATGACTTTATACTATTTGTTGTGTCCACGCAGATGTTGACCGCGGCTTCTTCCTTTGTACTTTCTCTCTTCCTCCGTCCGTGCATGTATCTTCTCCCTCTTTCTTCTTCATTTCTACTCTAGTACACGTGTGTGTATATCCAAAGAGACGACCCTATACCTTGTTCAATCTACGATGCTACACCATTGAACTCTTTTTCGTCCATTAGCTTCCAAAAGTTTGAACATTTTTCTTGCCTGGCCTCTCATCCCCCATTCTGGAGCAGTGACGAAGCTCCGTTTCAAGGAATTTCTTCAATTTTTCTTGTTTTCTCATTCGCTTCGATATCGGCTCTTCTTACTCTCTTTTCTTCTCTAGAAGAACACTTTAGAAACAACAGCAATCAGAGAACGACCAAGGTTAGATAGAATCAGCGGAGGAAGCGAGACTGAACCATGTATATACGAGATATTAAGCGGATCATAGCTATAATAATGATTTATATACTTTTTTTAATAATGTATGTGGTTCGTTTATTAATTCGTCTCAGTCAACCGTGCACGATGAAGGATACTGTAAAAACTTTCCATACTCAATATATAATATCGAATTGAATAGTAACAGAATGATACTTGCAAAAAAAAATTTTTTTAAGTGATTTTTACGAATTTTTATTATATTGATATTCAAAAAATCAATGCTTTTTTACTTTTGTAAACCATGAACACCTCAATCTTCAATCTATCATTACGTCATGATTCTCTTTCCTCCCATCTTTTAAAACCCCCATCTTTTTCTAGTTGAATTTCTCCGTCTGTTATTATATTTCATTTAATTGTCTTTTGTCATTCTCCCAGGAGATTCTTTCTAATGCTGTTTATCCGTATCGTGGACGTCATTTATAAATTTCGTCGTAATAGAATTGGAGCGGTGCAAATGCGAAGGTTTGCGCTGCTATTGGATTCACGTCACCATCAGGAATCTCTTTCCTCTTATTCCATGGTCTTTTTCCCCCGACTTTTCCTTCCCAACAATATCTTACGTGTGTTTCTCATCTCAAGGGTTTCCCCACTATTGTCGATTTATTCCCCTCTCGCTGTTATTCGCCCGTGCCCTTTTTGAGCTTCAGCAGGTATCATTAATCTCCAAACTTTAAACGTGTTTCACTGAGAGGATGGTGACGCGGAAGTGGAAAGCTTCGCGAAATGAAAAATATCTCTGGCCGTGTTTGCTTGTTTCTTTTCCCTTTTTTTTCTCTAACAAACAATTCTTCTCCCTGCTGATGCGCGCACGTGACACTATTTCACGTTTAACAATTTTTCATTCGGCTATAGCACGTCGATTAAAATTAATCGTTCGGAACACAAGTTCGATTATAAGCCAAATCACAGAATTTCACGAACGACCACGAATCCCCACAGAGCCATTAACATTGTGCCCTTTTTCGACTTTTTTCGTGGTTAGAGAGGAGAAAACTCCATGGCGACTGTGTACATGAAAATACATTATCAAAAATTATTCAATATTCGAATCAAACTGGTATCAAAATTTTCCCATATTATTACGATACAACGACGCATATTCAATCATTGAATTGTATATAATATCATTATATATCTATATATATATTTTTTTTTAATCTCTTACATACACATATATATGTAATATATACATATCGGGAGGAAAAGTTCATCTCTGCACAATTCCCGGCTCCGTTTTCCGAATAAACTCCCACGAGAATCGATATAACCCCTCTCGTCTCTTCCCCCTTCTCCTCTTTCTGCTCTCCCCCTCAATCCAGCGGTTTATTTCTCTCCCATAGTGTCCCAATGTCTCTGCTGGGACACTATAATTTTAGACGGAAAATATAACATCAATTTGCTCGCTTCCGAGTTAATTGATAACAATTAACTTTAAGATTGAAAATCCGAGCGAAATTTAATTACATTCGCGAAACGGAGCAATTATACATATGACGCGCGTCTTTTAGAGCAATAGGAGAAGCTAACTTACCAAAAAAAAATTCAGAATTTCGGGATAAAATGAAATTGTTGGATACAAAATAAAAAATAATCGTAATAAAATAAAATAATCGTTATTTTTTAGAGAAAGAACAAAAGTATCGCTATTAGGCAATTTCTCGCACCGGGCAGAGAAAAGACAAAACGCATCAACGTAGTTCAAAAGTTTGATTTTTTTTTTGGTAGCACTTTGTTTACAGATGATTTTTATCTCAACGATTGATATTTGCTCGAAACCAATTTCATTGCAAGAGGGTGAACGGAGCATAGAATAAAGGAAAACATTCGAGTTTTTTGGCGAAAATAAAAGCAGTATATATACTTTTCGACGCTTCTCTCTCGCTGTCTTATTCATATTATTTTTCTGCCTACTTTGCTACGTGTTTATATACCAAAGTAAGAAATCAATCACCCATGACATTAGCAATTTTATAAAAATATACGCGTATATGAGAAAAAGTAGTCTCGAAACGTATATAACGTTATGTACACGTATAGGTTTGACCTGGATAAAGGGAACGGCTCAGATTCGAGTTCTTTCTCGTGATTTCAGATCACTTTGCATGAATCGATGATTCCAATAATCTTTGACGGATCAGAGGACAAGCGAGGACTCGAAATGTGATATCCTGAATTTTTCCGAAGGTTTCGTCAGCGCGTGACAACAGCTATTTTCATGTGAACACTCTCATCTGGAAATCAACTCACGATTTTCATTTTGCCATCGAAAAATTTCGTGACTGCTTTTTCTGCGACAAATCGTTAAAATTTTTCATACAAAAAACACTGATTTTGATGGAGTTATGGACCCAGTGTAGATAAGCCGTTCATTCTTTTTAAATACACTTTTTACTAGTGCGTGTAAGAGAGAGAGAGAGAGAGAGAGAGAGAGAGAGAGAGAGAGAGAGAGAGAGAAGTCAATGTGTATAGATTCGATTAAAAAATTAATTAATATATTGGAAGAGCTTATCGGAGAGATTGATTTCGGGCAAATGAAAACCATCAAGAGGGAACGAAGCTCATATATTTTCGTTGGATAAACGAAAAACGTTCACGTCCTAGCAATCGATAAGTTCTCTCCTCTCCACCGTTATTTCCGGCTTTCATTCGAGATGTGCAACTCTCGTGAATCCCAAGAAAATGATATTCAAGATTCACTTGAAAAAATTTCCAATTTCTTTGCAATCTCACTAGCTAGTAGCGAAGAGTCTGCTGATATCCGGTTGATACAAATATGTATATTTTCAAACTTTCACTCCTTTTAATTTCGGAAAAGCGTATCAAGTGCAAGAATAAAGAAGATTAAAATAAAATTCATACGCTTATATAATTTCAATGTGTCTAAATTGAGAGCAGATCGATTTGGTCAGGTGAAACAGTTTTTTTTCTTATTTTTCCATTGGAGCTTCAAATGTGTAGTTGAAAAGCTCGAGTTCTCTGTATATTTTCTCCTGAACACCTCGGGAGAAACAAGAGAAGGACTTGCACCGCAAAATTTTACAAAAGCGAGTTATATTGTCTGTTGGAAATGAGAGAGAAGCAAAAATGGAGGAAGTGAAACCCCGAGTTGTGCGAATCCAACAAAAAAAAACAAAAAAGAAATAACACATGCACGCAAGCAACGACGAGCGAGATTTCTCACAACGATTTTCACGTTTCTATTTTATGCTTCACGTCCAACACCTTTTCCAATCTATACATATACGTATGCGCTGAGCGACAGACGTTTCTCGGTTTTGAAATTTTGTTTCCTCTCGTGAAACTGCACTTTTTCTCGCTCTCGCGAATCATCTCAAAGGTTAATGCGAATATTTTTATTCCTTTTTTCATACTTTTATTTTCATATGCTAATGTATCTATTTTGAATCTACAGTTTTTTTCGTTCCTTCACTTTTAATTCATGCATGAATAATATTTAGGATATTTTCTCCCTGTACATAAAAAAACGCAACGTGCATCTCAAACTGATGCATATTGCGTTAGAAAATTTTTTATTTAATTCGTTTATCGACAATTTCGCACACGATATTTAATTTGTAAATGGTTCATGAATTTAAAATCACCGCAGGGTCAAATAAAAAGCTGCACAAAAACACGAGGCCAAAAAAAAACTTCATTTTATCGATTCGCTCCTGTTCATTATTACTTTTTTACATAATCAATATCCGCAATTTAATTTCAAGAAAAATCACTGAATTGTGTTGCGAACCCTCGTCGGCCATCTTTGTCGTGCAGCGTGTAAAAACTAATTTAAAAAAAGACGAAACTTTTGTTTCTCGGGTGATGATCCAGCGATTACGACGCATTATTAGTGAAAATTGCGGAAAAGAGAGTGAGAAGTATAGCAAAAGGGAGAAAACGAAACGGGAAGAGTATAACTTTTGTCCTTATAACTTTCGACGTACACACAAGCATCCGTGAAAACGTGTGTATACACATTTATATACGTGCTCCCAGTCTGAGAATCTCGTTAGTTTTGCTTCTTTACTTTTTCTTACGCTCCATCAATATGTTTTTAGGCTTTCTGTACGTGTGGCCGTTATATAAGCAACCGTTTTCCGTGTACACGCTGGCTCAACAAAGTTTTATTAGATTGGCTCTATTGATGCGTATATACGTATATATATGGATGATTTTTTGAGGAGCAGCCTGTATATGTATACATGTAACTTCCATTTTTTTTTCCTCTGCTTCTGTTCGCCCCTTATATTCTCTACCGGCTAAATTCTTCAGAGCAGGTTCACGTTTCTCGACACACTCTTTTAAGTGTGAAGTAACAAACGCGTCGGCTGCTCTTCTGGATACAAAAAGTAAAGCTATAGTTGCGTTCTGCCAATTGGACGTCGCGAGGGAGTAACAGAGGCATATAGAGACTTGGAAGCGGAGATAGAGAAAAATAAATAAGGCGAGTGAGAGAGACGAGGATATGTGACAAAATAAATAAGAAGGAGAAGAAGGAGGAGGAGGGATCAGATCAGGGGATAGAAAAAAAGAAAGTGGCATTAATATATAGTTGGGTACAGGCCGTCTGGCTCAGTCCGAATGAGGAAAAGTATAAGTTAAGCTCGTACAGAACACACCAGCAGGGGTAACAGGTTGGATGGAAAATAAAGGTATATGGGAACGGGGGATTCGTAGCTAGAGAGTTTCTCAGGCTAACAGGTTGCGGAGAAGGGCCGTTTCCGACTTTGCCAAGGTGGTAATGACACGTGGCAGCAGCAGCAGCTCCCTCTCCGCAGGGTGACTCAATGTCGACTCTGTCTCTGCGGAAAAAGCACAGCGGGAGAGAGTAAGAAAAGGTGTTCCAAAAGAGCGAGCAGGATAACGCCGGAGATCCGATAGAAAAACAAACTCGCCCGAACGTAAAAGCATACACGACGTCTCCCGTAACACATTCTCGCATCAGTATCGACCCCGCGTCGCGTCGCGTCGATGTTTCCCACCACCGCCGCCACCGCCGGTCCCCGCATGAGCTTTTCAATCTCTCACGTCTCCATTATTTTTTAAACACATTATAGTAAAATATTGCATTTTCAATGTCTTCTCGTGTCTCGCTTCCTACATGAAATCATCCGATGCAAATGGATACGATCGATGCCCCCCCACGAGATACGAAGTTAGCCAAGATGCATATTATTCGCGTCAATCACATTTTTCCTTACTTTTTCTACATGCATATATATAGTTGTCTCGATGGTGCACGCTCTGTACAAAATTGATGCGCGTCAAAGTTACTATTCTCGTCAAAATGACAAGAATAAGCATCAAGAATAGAAATAAGAGCGAAACTTATTTAAGTAGATCGAGTGAATAAACAATGCAAGTATATATGTGTACCGATGCGGAGAGTCTATACTTTTCGATTGGACGAGACGGGATCTATACGATATAATCGCGCTGTCATCGTTCGATCGGTCAATGCAGCCGTTCACCCGGTCTAAGCTACCGCGAGGTTCGATATAAACGGTATAAAAAGTAGCAGAGCTAGTTCGGTTGTCGGTGAAGCGACGCGTGGGACGATCTCACACGCCGGTTGGGTTATTGAAAGGCAGGAGCTGTTATATGGGCAAACTCGCCACTTTCCTCTTGCTTTTGTAAGCCCGATGGCTCTTATTCTCCCCCTGCTTATTCCCCGGCAAGCATCCCCTTCCCCCTGGCTCTTTCGTTCGTTTCTCGCTATACCTGCTACCTCTTCTTACCCGTCGCGTCTGTCACCCTCGAGCTTCACCTCTGTACACCCGGCGCGCTGGTTCAGCACGCATGCGAAATAAGGACGAGCTTGACGCGCCCGCGTACTCGATTCGCAGCTCGCTCCTCCGGCACTTTTCGATCGACGCGACATCCGCGCCAGAGCGAGCGTAGACTTGCCGATGGCGGACGAGCACCCACGCACCCACCCGCCGCAGTCCAGCCGCGAAACAGTTGTTGCCGCTGCTCAAACCGCGCGTATTGCCGCCGCTCCAGCCTCGCACTATCGCGTTATCATAACCATTGTTCCACACCTACTCGCAACATAATATACTACGTGCGTTTACGAACAGGGACAAGCGTATTTAACCCCCCGCTGCTCGCATACGTTTACGCATTCTTGTACTTAACCCTGGGAGAGGGGAGAATTTTCAAACGCGCTACCTCGTCGAACGTGCTAATGATTGAGAGACAGTTCCACAATAGTCAACCCCGCGCGAGCTCGCGCAAACTCCGAGCAACGACCTCTACTTATTATTTCCCATTTTAAATCTTTTCTTTTCACTTGTTTTTATTCTTTTTTATTATTTTTTTTTTGATGGTTTTTCAAACGCAATAATGATTTTGTCGCCGCGATGGCCAAACAGCCAATGTGGCTCAACATGTGGCGCGTAAAGTGACGCAACGTAATCATTTTGTCCTCGACCGGAAATTTGGAATAAGTGAACAAGTGTTTTTTGCGACCAGTCGTTGTTTCTCTTGTCGATCGCGCCCTTGTTGAATGTCGCTCGAAGCGAGAATAAGCGACGAGAGGACGAGGATTAATAAGTGGCTTTACGTCGTCATTTCGAGACAAATTGTACCCGGGAAATACATGCACCCCGCCTCGACCGAAGATTAGCGTCAGGAGGAGAAGAGGGGTGAGCATCAGATTTAGTGCGATTTTCACACTCGAGTGGAGCAGGGGAGCATTTTTGGAATAGTGATAGTGCGATTAATCAACGCGTTCGAGATTAACCATCGCGATCTTCCAAACGGTGCGCCGGAGCTTTCGAGTGTGTTGTTTGGTAATTGTGCACTGATCGTTGTAAGGAAGATGTTTACGAAGAAACACGCGGAGTTCGTTCAGACGTGCCTCGTCGCTCTCCCTGAGTGATTTCAACTTCATTTAACAATTAATTTCACAGCTGAACAAATTTGAGTGGCTGAGCTGTTTTGAAAGAATAATTATATTTCCTGCTGTGCTTCCCGAACTTCCGTGCGGGAACAGCATCAATCAGCATTATTGTCTCTACAAGTCCCTTTTTTGTTAATGTACCCATATGTCTCACAGCCTTTATTGTTGCTTTTTTCGCTACTGTACTCTGGCATCACTAGTGATATATGTATATCTTCGATATAAGTGTACTGAGATTACCGAAAGACGACACGAAAACCTTTGGTTATTTGTTATTCGTCGATGAGACACAGTGGATTTATTCAAAGATTTCATACTGTGTCCACACCGTTTTTTCCAGCAGATTTCCTACATTTTTTCCTTCTTTTTTCCATCATTGATTTAGGCTCACTCTTATAGACTTTAGTAAACGCTCTTCGCGTGAAATTCGTAATGACCGTGCACGATACTTTCGAAGCGTTTGAAAGTCTTGTCGTACGGTAGACTCTGAATGGTTGATCAACATTGATGTTTATTAAAAGAGACCAACGGTTTTACAGAATTTTCAGTATTTTTGAGCAAAAGACTTTGCGGTGATGCTGTTTGCTTCTGATTCCAAGTTCCAGACAGGTATCGCCTGACAGAAGCAAAATAAGTTGTAGGGCTTCCGACTGCGAGACACAAAAGGGCCAGTGCTCAAACGTTATTATTTAATGAAGCAACTTTACCAGATTATGCTTAACAAGATTTGATGGTAAAGGAATGAAAAAAAGAAAGCCACCGTGAAAAGCAGTATCCTCTAAAGAGCGTTAAAAATTACAAGAAGAAATATCTGAGATGAGTAAGCTACTCCGGTCGAAAAAATTCCAAACGACGAACGTGTCTCGGAAGTTCTTCAACATCGAATGCACGGGCAGTGTATCCTTGTTGCCAAAGACGACCGGTTGGCAAGAATTTTTATAAGAAAAAAAATCTATGCTGTGATCAAAGTAAAAAATTTGGCAATCTACAAAATCATTGTGTCACGTGTCTGCTCGATGGATTGCCGAGTCATCCGGTTATTTTGCCACATTCGCGTCTCCACGATCTATTGTTAGAACGTGTTACCTGCGCCGAGATAACTCGAAGACTATCGAAGAATGACTAGACATCGGCACTAACAGGGAAAGTGTACAGAAAGACATTGCGGAACGATAATTGGATCACCACTCTATTCGATATGCTACCAATCGTTATATAACTATATATTTAGTATGATAGTGGCTGAAACAATAGTGCGACGAACATGATTCATCGAAAGCTGCTCTTGGAGAGCACCAAGTCGTCGAAGGGTACTGCCGGAGGCCGGAGATACCTGAATTACGTGCTGATAGGCCACCTATTGACTCTCTGGATTATCGGTGCACTCTCCGTCAAAGACAGTGAGTATACAACACAAACTCTAACGCTGTGCCTCCCTCCCCGTATGTACTAATAACCTAGCGTCATAGATGATTAATCAACAAGCCAGTTATAACAGCTAAACCGAGAGCTTATGGATTAATTGCTCGTTGGTGCTGAGCAAACTTCGCCAAGATCCTGCTAGTCAATCAGCAATTAGACTAACGAAGTGATCGAATAACTTGCAAACCCTCGCTATCGCACAACCTTCTTCCCCGCTTCACTTCCCCTTCCTTCCTACGTTTTCCTGATGATAGAATACTTTTGGATTACATTTATTACGCTCGTCAACCATGTCCTTGAGCAATGGACTTATCCTGGATTATGAGACGCAATAGACGTCCGTTTTCTCGCTCAAGCAAACTCTGTATGATCGAAAGATTAACGTTCTATTCGCGCCATGGTTTCAAGACCATGAAATAGTTTGAAAAGCTTCAAGACCACGATTCGAGCCAATCGATTAGATATATGTATATTCCCTTAAATATAGAAGAGCCAGAATTCGGAATGTTAAAATCGAATATAACCTTAGTTGATCTTTCATTGTGACGCAGGATGAGAGCTGGAGCCACCACCCACACACACACACACACACACACTTTCCTCAGTTTTGAACATTGATGCGTTTAAATTCGATCTGACGTGATCACTGTCCAACTTCAATTTTCAAATAATTCATACGAAGCAGAATATCATTTAACTTGCACGCTATTCTCATCAGTTCCATTTGTCAATGAAAACCGAATAATTCATCCTTCTTAAATCATGAAGTTTATTCAAGTCCAATTTCATTCAGGCGATAAAATTAATTCTTGAGGATTCAAATAAACGTCAATAAATTTACTTGAAATGCTGGAATACTGGCGAATACGTATAAGATTTACAACGAATGCTATAAAATGCTTTATCATTCTTTTGAAATCTTAATGCACATAAAAATGTGCGTATCATCTCTCATTCGTACTCGACATATTCCACACGAGACTGGCCAATTGAGTCCAACTTATTGTACATTCTAAATAAGTACAAATGGAATATGGCCCAAGAGTCTGATGTTTTAACCGGGTAAACTCGAAAGTTGATGACGCCTTTCCCAACCATCGGTAAAGTTTTCGTTTTCTTCATAACTCTCGTACATTCGGCATTATCGCTGTTTCCGGCATTGTTACCGCAACAGCGTTATTCATTTTTGGAGGTTTTCGTAAGTTTGTACTTGTAAGCAGGTCTTTCCGGACTTTGCCTCAATAGAACCGTGGGGATGCTTCTTAGAATTTGGACAATGGTAAAACTTTTGTCGTGTCGATTGTCGAATCGAGACATACGTACAATAGCGGTGGGCACATCAGAAGGGCGAGTGCGGGGCCCCCGAACGAACCGGAAGAGTGTTCAGAGTGCTATATGTACAAGTTGGAAGCGACCGGAAGTGAAGCGCTCGGACCCAGCAATCGACAACAGCGGTTGTAACGTTGTTGTTGACCTATCGGTGAGGATGACCATAAAGTCCAGAATGTTTCTCTCTCTCTCTCTTCAAAGTCTTCATCTTTCACAAGATATATGTATAACTTTGCCCGTGTGAAACTCCTGAACTGTTGCGACGAGAGATGCAACCAAGCAAGCCTGATGTACGGTCCTTTACGGTTTCTGAATGCGAAAGGCACTAACTCCTGCACAGCTCTTCATTTTGCCTATATCCCTACGTACTATCTCTCAACAACAGAGCGAATTTGAGTGTCTTCGTAGTGACGGTTCAACCATCCGTTTACTACTACGCTACAACTGTTTGCGGAAGCGATCCTTCTACATGTATACGCCGATGAATAGGATAAAAGACTCGACGAACGGATAGAGAGAAACTTCGAATAGGCACAGTACACGGGATACAAGAGACTGCAGATGGACAGAACGGTGCTTCTGGTCCATCGACTTTATCGAAGCTCATCGAAGCTTTTTATCGAAGATATATATTTTTCAGCTGGTACTGGTATATAAGAGCAGAGAGTATCGACTAGGGAATCTTATCTCGTATTTGAATCTTGTATCTCTATGTATGCGTGTATGTATAGCATATTATAGCCGTTGTCCTCAACCTTCAGGCCTTGAAGAAAAAATATGAGCATTCAGACCCTCTGATTTACTGGAATAACGAATAACATATACAATGAATTAGGGTGTCCGTTATTTAACAAGTTGACTATTTTAGCTTAGGTATGGGCCAAATCATTAGTTTTTATCCTACAAAGAATTTTGAAAAAAAAAAACGCTCCGATGCCGTTCAACCCTGCCTGAATGACGATACTTTTTCCATTTAAATAACATGGAAATTTTTCACTTTTTAGAAATTATTTTTTTTAACTTATTATATTCAATAACTTACCAAATATTGTTGATTCTGCTTCTATTAGGATCCCTCTAAATGGAAAATTCAATACAGAATAAATATTAAAGGGTGAGTAAATTAAATAAAATTATTGAACAAACCAGTAAAAATGCATTTTGGAATTTCTCAAAAGTATTGATAGAAATTTATGACGCCTGTATGAAAATTTTTCCATCCAGAGGGATCATAATAGAAGCAGAATCAACAATATTTAGTAAGTTATTGAATATAATAAAGAAAAAAAAATTTCTAAAAAGTGAAAAATATCCATGTTATTTAAATGGGAAAAGTATCGTCATTCGGACAGGGTTAAACGGCATCGAAGGGGTTTTTTATTTTTTCAAAATCCTTTGTAGGACAAAAACTAAGGATTTGGCCCATACCCAAGCAAAAATAGCCAACTTGGTAAATAACGGACACCCTAATATTCATATATGGATTCGTATAATATCGTCTCGCGACAATAGCTCGACGACGGGTCACATCAGTAAAACATAATATGTCGTTCGAACCCTCTTGCCCTTAGATCCATGTACACTCTCCCTTCTCCCAGCTGGCTCTCTCTGGAGCGTTCTCTCTCATCGTACAATTTTTCAACGTATCCCACATCCTCTCGAACTATGCTTCCACTCTCTGTACACGTCGACCCTAAATGGCACATCCACACCCACATCTCTCGTACCCGAATCGCTCGCTGCTTTTCGCGATTTCACGTCCACTTCCGATCCTCTGTATCGACTCTCGCGCATTATTACTATACTGCACGTAATCTACTCTGACGAATACATGAACTCAACTTTGTTTTATTTTTTTTTCAACGAAAATATTCTCTGAATGTATTAGTACGAAAAATGTGTTTATCGTCTCGACACCATTCAAACCCACGTGCAAGTTTTCGAAGAAGCAGAGCTATTTTTTTCATCATAGATTATTATTTTATTCTGATTATAAATGAAGGTTTTAGCCAAAGCGAAGACTATAAATTCTTTCAGACAGGTGAATGGATGAATAGAGAGTCCTTTTATTATTTTGTGTACTTTAAATAAAGTGCACAGAGAGATGCAACGTCATGCCAAGTTGTAAATCTCCTTAGCGTTTTATTCTTTATCAAATAATTTGAGGATACGAGCGTTCTTATTTAATCGTGCATATACGAAATAAATAATGTAGAAGAATATAGAAAAAAATCTATACTATTAATTTGAATTTCATCAGTGTAGATATAGCTCCGGAATGACCGTTAATGAAATAAACTTTGGGACCCTGCTCGTTTCTTGGCTCACCGCACTTTCCACCAGTCCTATATAAACCTCTGCCAATATAACGAACACAGACTCAGTCACCCTCGACGTTCACGAGCTCGCGATATTATCGGAACGATATATAACGCATTACGTACTTTTCCTTCCGCATAAAACGTGAATCGGACTACTAGCAATAACCGCACCTCTCAACTAAACTATTTTTCGCATATACGATTTATTTCATCTTTATCCGTATCATTTATATTCGAGTATCATCCTCGAATCATTTGTCATTTTGCATCACGCTTTTTCAACATACTTGCTCCAGATCCAATAACATCCAATAACTCTCGCTTATTGAATTAAAAAAAAAGAAAACATTTTTCATTTGTAAAATTTAATGCTAGGGCATGAGTGTCGACTTGCAGGTTTTTAATTAAAAAATAAACGTCGTGAAATATTTGTTCAATCAAGATAAAGAAGATTGGTTTGTACGTGAGAGACAGAGAGAGGGGAGGAAGGGTGTGTCAGCGGCGAAAAGTTTGAGTGCAAGAACGGAGATAACCTTTTTACTGACTGATAAAGAGGAATAAAGCAAGGATCTTGTTCAGAGTTATCGAAGGAATCCCTTACTGGCGGAGTTTAAGATTTATCAAGAATCCTGCACCATTATTTCCTCCAATATAAATGGTAGTCCATTCTCAATTGGCTTTCGAGAGGACGATTTTTGAAAAGTTCTCCCGATTACTTTGGAGAGAGTTGTATGAATTATTGAGGCGATTTTGTATTCTTCGCTATATTTGATAGGGCGAACGCCAAGAATTTACAATGCCCCTCGAGATAACGTGTATAGGATAGAAACTTGACTTAAATAGGGTATCCCTAAAAAAAGGGAGATGATAGAGAATTCAGTATAAGAATTAACCGAAAATACTCGGTTAGTAATTTTCTCTTTCTAATAAAATATAAGTCAAGTAGTCACGATGGTATCATTAAGAATTAGATGACAATAAAGTTTAGATTTTATCAAAAAAATTTTTCGATCTTTTGTTTTTTTTTCGCAACAATGTTATCCCAACCATCCAAACCGTGAATGTAGGTGCAACGATTGACAAAACGTCAAACGTCATTATACAAAAATATAAGTCAAATGGCCTCAAAAACAGCACTCTCATACTTTAAAAAATTATGCAAGTACATTTACAGTTTAATTATTGAGGAAAATTTGATGAAAAATTCTTTGGAACAGCAAGCCGAGTTACTTAAAAAACTTATTTATAATGACAAATAAAAAAAATCTGCATTAACTCGGCAAGTTGCTGTCCCAAAGAATCTATCATCAATTTTTCCTCAACAATTACCCAATCTGTAAATAATTTCTTACCTTGTTTTCAACAGTATACGAGAGTCCTGTTATTGGGGCTATAGAAAATAAAAGCTCGCAGCAATACTTTTATTGTGTGTATAAATAAAAATGAAGCGACAAAAAATGTGCAAAGCATTTCGACTTAGTCTCGGTTTGTTAACCAGCTAATATAATCAGAAGAGGTAGAGTCGACAGTGGTACAAAAGAGGGTGAATTCCAAGGGTTTGTTAGAAATTGGCAAGGTGTATGGCTGATTCGTTCGGTAAGTATGACTTTGACTCGAAACACTTAGCAAAGTCGAGAGGTTAAGTTTACCGAGGAGTGGTGGGTGAACAACTGGTTTGGTGATAGGTAAACGCGCGAACGTCGTTGCAGCAATTTTGGGGAGAAATCAAGTGGAAGAGTGATGGGAAAAGGCGGAGCAGCAGCGAATTCTCTCGATCCTCCTCTCTGCACTTGGGAACGCGATTTCTCGCTCGCTTTCCGCAACTTGTATACGTTTTAGTATATGTATGTGCGTATACACGAGAGGCAAGCTCAGAGTCCGGCTCGGTTTGCCATTCCACCTCCCCGTTATTGCACCGCCGAAGAGAATCTTCTCGAAGCTCTCCTTCAGCTGGTAACGTATATACGTGCGATCACGCCCGAACCAAATTCCAACTTGAAAATTACATGCATTACTCATCGAGTTCGGAAGAGTGTTTTGCCGGCACGTTCAATATGTACATCAATGACACGTGCACGCGCGCCTTTTCGCTGAACAAGTATACCGAAATAAAAAAAAATAAAAAAAAACGGGGTTAAAAAAGAAGCAGAAATCCAAGCAGGGAGCATACGTGTATACATATGTATATTTTATATATATATGTATGTATATAGATGGGGAAATCCTTAACGCGTGCCTGAACTTGCAAGAGACTCCCAAGAGGTATATTTTCCTCTGTTCTGGGTATCTGTCTGTAGGACCCTCTCGATTAACTCGAGAGCTATGAAAGCTTCTTAGCTTATTGTGTGTGCTGTATATACCATAATGCACATGCATTATCTATTTAGCTATCAAACTCCTGCCTTGATACTATTTTTCACTATTTTGACTATTTATCGCTACTATTTTACTTCGCACACCTCTTTTTATTCTAATCACATTCGTTTACGCGTGGAATTGCATATTATTTTTATCGTTATATCAAACAACCTCCACCTTTTATAAAATAAAATAAAATATTTTATTTTATAATAAAATTTTATATTATTCTTACTTTGTTCTATAAAATATTTTATTTTATAGTAAAATTTTATATTACTCTTATTTTATTCTATAAAACGAGGGAAATGAAAGCTTTTCTATTTGTAATACTTTTTTTTGTACATCGAGGAGGAGAGTAGAAATTTAAAACTTTGACGATAAGCAAATACTCAAGAATTTTTCTCATACGCGGGCTTTGCCTGACATCGTGCACTGCATTCTGCTTTCTCTCTCTAATTTCATTTCTCCGATTTCTTTCCACACGCCCAACTAGAATTTGCATCTTCCGGTACATACATACATTTTATTAATTTTTATCCGCACCTACGAGTTTACCTACTTTTTTCATAGCCGAGAAAATATTTTTTTCCCAACTACACAACCTTGCTCAAAAAATTTCACTGAGCCAATATCGAATTAAAAATTACTTCCTCCTTTTCATGTTTAAATGAATAATATTTTTCGAGTCGACAGTCAAAAGTCTTTTACTGGCTCGAAAAAAAAAATTCACGTTATTCTTCCACAATATTGAACCAGAAGAGGTCACGAGGAGATTGCATTATTTTTGTACCCCGCTCGGGCTTGGCTGTCAACGCTTGTCGTGAGGATTCTTATTTGAATTTCTTTTTTTTCTCACGTGTACATCAAATATGCGGGGCAACGAAAAAGGAAGCTGCCTGAAAACGGAAATTTCACATTCAAGTAATACTTTCTATTTTAACCCAAATACATCATCCCCAGGTCTGCATATTTTACTCTAAAAAAAAACACTATGAACGAGGGTCGTAAAATTCAAATATACACACTGAAAAATAAAACATATTCAAGTGTAAACAACACGTTTGAAGTAATGAAAATTTGGTTTTTTTACCACGCTTCTGCATCGCGTTTACAATTGAAAATCAAAGAAAATCAATTTTTAAACTCTGAATTTAACTTTGAATCACCACTGTTTAATAAACTATGTAAACTATCAAATCGATTTTATATGTATAAAATAGAAATTTATTCTTGTTACAACAAGTAACGTTATTGTAACAATTTTCCAGAAATAAAAAAAGATTTATAGTAAACAAAAAAAGTTATTTAAATCGTAATTAACTTTAAAGAAAAGCAATGTTTTTGTAGGATTATATTCTCAATCTTTAAAAGCCAAAAGCATGAATATTGTATTTTTTGGTTCAGGTAAGTGGAAATCTTTCGCCGGTATTCACCAATTTCGATCGATTCACTATTTTTTACGCTCTACCATTCGATTTGATTACAGGAGGACGTTTAACATGGAGCAGTAGTCTAGAAATTATGAATAAATGAATACGAAATAGCTAACTCTATCAACCGTACAGGATATCGTTTGAATATATTTGAATTGTAGAATTAATATGCGCATATATATATAAAATATTTTTCGGTATATTTTTTATAAACTATATATTAAGTTAGAAGTTATTAAAATAATAATAATATGGGAAAAAAATATAAAGAAAAATCAGTCGACATGCGCAACAGTCGTGTTGGAATAGCAAGAAAATGTCTAGTGCCAAACGTATTTTTACGAAAATTCCTGAAAATAATAATAATAATAATAATGATAATGATAATAAGAGGAGGCGAGGAAGAAGAAGATAAAAGACGAGGGTGAAACGAGCTGAACAGGCAGAAGTAGGTTTATCGTAAAAAGAATTATGTAAATACGCGGACTGATGAGGAATATTAGGTCTGGAGGATAGAAGGGTGTAGGGAGGATACTGCCGGAGGCGTAAGATTAAAGGAATACGTAAGAAATGAAAATAAGTACAGAGAGAATAGGCATGATAATGTTGGAAGAAAAACGAGGTGTGAAGAGAGCCAGAAGCTTTATACCGCCCTATCTCTGATAATAAAAAGCTCCCAAGTTTCATGACTGAAGAAGAAAAGGCGCTCTTCATGGCTCAAGCAGGAATTTTCAATATTTTATACTGAGCTTATTCGATATTCACTCGCGCATCAAAGTTCACTGATTTACTAAAATTGCCAAAATTTAACAAAAAATGAATTTTTGAAAAATATATGAAAGTTATCGCATGCTGTTGAACCTGTTATAGTATATATATAATATATAATATACACAATATATGTGCTTCTAAAGCATGTTTTGACGACCCTAGAATTTTATGAATGAAAATGATTTCTAAACAATTATACCATATTGAACTAGTTTCAACAATAAATTTATATGTCCTATATTAAAAAAGACATATGAAACCACTAATTGATTTATCGGGATAGAGCGCATTATGCGAAGTTATATGAAATATGCGCGTAGAAGAACAACAGAATATCAATTTAAAAATGTCAAAAAGGAAACAGCAGTCGCGTTGTTGTGCTCGTACTTTCAAAATTAATAATATTCTAAATATTTTATGAATTTTTGAAGAGGTACCTCTTTCGATTTTTTCAAAAATCTTCCAGACACGTGATAGCTTATAAGGTAATTAATATATTAACTTGGCTAATCTCTACAAAAAAAAAGAATTCAACGTGCTGCTTTGGAAATAATAACCTTATTGATGTTATAATCATTTATTTTGACTTGCAAAAATTTTCAGTAATTACCCATTATAATGTTGATTTCGTTGAGGACACGAACATATATCACCACTTAAAATTTTGAAATCTTCCTCTTTTCGATTCTCGAAAAATCAGGCTGGAAGACCTTGAACACGCCAAATTTCCTCAGCTCACTCTTATTACAACTTAATTTAAACTTAATAATGTGAGAACAACTTTCCAACTCAATATTCCACTATTTATATCAAATATACCTGGACAAATATACCTGAATAGTTCGGGGATCGTATACAAAAAAAAGAGAGAAAATTCGTCGAGCTTAACGAGGAAAAAAAAATTGCAAATGTTCGTTAATCCCTCGGTCATTAATTGTTTCTATCGTGATTGGTCGAGATCGAGGGAAAAACTAATTACGATGTTAATTGTTCGGGTTTACAACTCAATTTGAAATCAGTAGACCGGTATAAAGTGTCGGGGTAAGACGTGTCGGGTCTCACCAGGTAGTTCGGTAGCAAAAAACATTTCATAGCAATTCGACAAGTTCAATCGAGTGAGTGTCAGCTTCGACAGAGTGTCAGTCGGATTTCATAGAGCACATTATGCGAAGTTATATCAAGTATAAGAAGAACATCTAGAACAGCAAAAAATAAATTCTAACATTAAAAAAAAGTGGCCGCGTTGTTCCTCGTTATACATAATATTATACAAACTATTTGTATATACTATAGACAAGATTAAAAAAAAGTGAAAGTGAAAGTCCTTGCACAAAAAATCCTATATGAACCTCTGGCACATCTAAATTCCTACAACCTCTCTTATTTGCTACTCTTCATATGTCTATTACAAAAATTTTACATTAGTTTCTATATACATATAATCAACGAGCGTACGAAAAAAAAGAAAAAAAAATAGATTTTATTCCACTTGATTTATCAATATCACGAGCATGCTCGATTTTGGAATCACGAATAAAATGATTAGCCTGCACCAAGAGCGCGACGATAACTTGCGAGTCATCCATTAACGCCGGGCGTCCAAGTCTCATCGTGAAATCAACAACCTGTAGATACGCCGTACTCAAATTTAAACCTTCAACCGCTATACATCCTCTGCTCCTGATGCTGCTGTGGCGATAACCATATGCGTACAACGAGAGAGTCGCTATTTATTTTATACTCTATATATACATATATATAGTGTATATATACATATATATAGTGTATTACATATATACATATATATATAGTGTATTGTGCTCAAAATGTGTATATGGATGAAGCGCCGCTGTCTCGTCATAACGCGCCCTCTGTGACGCTCCATCACCCCGCCGCACCAGGTTCCGCATGACGACACGACGAGATCTATCCAACGCATATTCTTATCCACGCCCAATCCACAACCCACCGGTTTTGTAATATATTTTATTGTTTGTCAAATAACGTCAGCAGGGGATACATGCCTCTCGATGTCACCCCGCGTATTATTTTCATAGAATATAAAAATATTCATATATGTGTTACACCCGCGTACATACACATAAATTATGTAATATTATAGTGATGCAAACTCCCACTCTCCTGCGATGAAATTTTTTATTGATTCTTTAAATCGATACTCGTTATTACGGATAAAGAGTCTGATTGCGATGTTTTTTTAACAAGAAATTTTTGTTTTTATCAGTTGGGTATACATATAGGCCGGCTCTTTTATTTTTTAATTTTATTTTTATTTTACACGTTTTTTAGACACAGAGTTTGTTCCTGTTTATCCATATGCATCGCTTTTTTAAAAAAAAATCTCAAACTCATATCGCGTGACAATACAGACTATAAAAATACGCGGAAACAATTTGACAAGTGTCGGTGGTTTCTCGGAGGAGCAATAATTTGTACGATGTCTCTGTAAATGAATAAATCTGTGCGCGCGTTATTATAATCCGTCTGAAACGATTTGCGGCGGTGATTCTACACTGCGCGGATAGGGAAGTGCGCGCGCGCGCGGGTCTCTCGCGGTTACGTTCAATTCATCCTAATGCGAGCGGTCTGAAAACCACCGGGACATTGTGCAACGCTCGATCGAGCCTTCCTGCTGAGCGTACAACTCCATTTATAAGCGCACCCTGAAGCTCATCCCCCTCGTTGCGTACATTTTTTTTTCTCCTCGCTACCCCCGCCACAATAACTGTTGTTATTGCCATTTTACTCCTATCTTTCTCCTATACTGATGGCGTTTACCTCACCTCCGCATTCGTTATCGCGATATAATAAGCGCTCGCAACGCGATTTACTCCCTACTACTCAGATCCTCCTCACGCTGCGAGTTATAGATCTGCACACATTATTCGATATATCCTTCATATGGGACATACCGTGTTCCCTGGCTCGCTTTTTATTATTCCGCGAGCACATCCGTACACTGAGAGAATTTTATAGGACAAATGGTTATATTGAATAGTACTGTGGTAACAGTTTGAAAATTCGAAAATTCAAAAAACTGATCCAAAAGTCAGTTTTTTGGTTTATTCAATATGAATTCGTGGATTTCGTCTCAAATAAGTAACATTTTCGTTATCGACGGGGAATTTCCGATCAAATAGGGGTTTAAAATGAAAATAAAAAATTTTGTGAATTTTTGAAAGGGTCTCACTGGGTCTCGAAGACTCAGGAAAATTTTCAATTGCGATATCTTTCCTTTCTCTTGACGGAATCCACTTTATTAGGGGGGATTTTTAAAGATTTTTGCAAAACGAAGCTAATGGCGTTGGAATTACGTTAATACATGCATTTTTTAAAAAGTTATCACTTCTTGAATATTTTTGAAAAAATGGTAAGGGGTACACCTTCAAAAATTCGCAAAATTTTTTGAATTTTTTTTTCTTGATTTTAAAAGCCTATTCGATCGGAAATTTCCTGTACATAATGAAAATGCTACTTATTCGAGGCGGGATCCAAGAATTCATATTGAAAAATCGAAAAAACTGATTTTTCGATCATTTTTTTAATTTTTCAATATGAATTCTCGAATTTCTTCCCAAATAATTGTCACTTTCATTATCTACGGGAAATTTCCGGTTAAATACGCTCTTAAAATCGAAAAATTTTTTTTTCTAAAAATTGGTGAGTCACACTGGGTCTGGCGGACCCATGAAAATTTCAATGAGCGATATTATTTCGTTTCTCTTGACCAAATCAACTTTATTAGGAGTGATTCTTCAAGTTTTTTGCAATACGAAGCGAATGGCGCAGGAATTACATTAATTCATCAATTTTTTAAAAAGTTACTACGCCTTAAACATTTTTGAAAAAACCTTCAAAAATTCGCAAAAATTTTTGAATTTTTTGTAATCGATTTTAAGACGTTATTCGATCGGAAATTTCCCGTAGATAATGAAAATGCTACTTATTCGAAGCGAAATTCAAGAATTCATATTGAAAAATTGAAAAAACTGATCAAAAAGTCAGTTTTTTGGCTTATTTTAAGACCTCTCTTAACAAAACGCACTTCTATCACGAATAAATATAAAAGCTGCTTGGATTCTCGTGCATACACGCATGATCCGACCGAAAGTGCAAACACTCGTGTGCACCGATTTCTTTTATCGTCCCACAGAGCCCAGAATATTTGCATACTTTCCACATTGAATTTTCAATAGCTTCCCAACTCATCACCGTCGCGATTATGTCGACTCCAATGAACAAGTTGAACTCTCCATAATGCGAATTCAGTCGCAAACTCTAATTTACGCGCGCGCGTCGATTTTGCTATTCGAAAATGAACAGAATTTCATTAATTTATACATAGCACATATATATTTCATTAATTAAGGAAAATGATGGAAGATTCATCGAATGTGAGCTTTTAATGGAAATTGCGGCCCAAGTGTTGAAACTTGTGCGCGCTGACAAACATGAAAAGCAGCGATTTTATTTCGAATATGTCAGCGAGACCATTTGAGAGTGACGAGTTTACACATATATATAACAAACGTCCTAAGAGAGAGAGAGAGAGAGAGAGAGACAAAGATGAGTTCAGAGGCACATGTACACATACATATAGTGTGTTAAAACGATGATAATAACATTCCATGCATATTGAAAGCCATCGAAGCAAAGAAGCAGGTTGTTTCTTGAAGCAGCAGTATATATACGCGATTCTTTTCGACCTGATGTAGGAATGATCGTTTGTCGCGCTTATTCATCAAATATGCATGCACACATGTATATGTGAGATAGTGGAGTACCGATAGAGATGCGAGACAGTTTCGACCCCGCTCTCGTGCACGAAAGACATATATCTCTCATCCTCCTTCGGATCTCTTCTGCTCTCTCTAGCATTTTAATGACGTTCTCCTACTTCTTTTACGATTCCGACTGTACATATAGATCTGAATGTGGATGGCCTCGTTTGTTCTTGAATTTTAATTGTCACCGTTGCTTTATATGAGTGTACATTATATTATATATATATATATATATATACAATAGATTATTGGTGCATGCGATATTGCACCGAAGAGGAAAGAGATTCTTTGGTATACCTATTTCTTTTGCCATCGGTGCATGTCACAATTAAGTAAAAGATGTTTTATATATATTTAGGAGCAACAACGCGGCTGCTTTTTCCTTTTCGATTTGTTTAAATTGATATTTTGCTTTTCTTCTAGGTGCATATTTCATATAACCTCGCATAATACGCTCTATTTCGATGAATTGATTATGGGATTCATGATTTTTTTAAATAAAATATTTGATTGCAAAATTTCCTGTGGATTATAAAAATATTACTTGTATACGGGGCGTAATCCCAGAATCAATATTGAGAAATTGATAAAACTGATCCAAAAGTCAATTTTTTGGCTCATTCAATATGAATTCTTGGATTTTGACCCGGATAATTATCATTTTTGTTGTGGAAAATTTCCGATCGGATAAGCTCTTAAAATCGAAAAAAAATTTCAAGAAATTTGGCGAGTCATGATGGTTTGTTATATACTTTAAATTCCCAACATTTTTAGAATTTTTTTTTTCGATTTTAGAAACACAAACAAAAACGCGACCGCTTTTTCCTCCTTGACATGTTTGAATTGATATTTTGCTGTTCTTCTAGGCGCATACTTCATATACAACATCACATAATGGGCTCTATTCCAATTAATCGATTAGAGGCCTCATGTCTTTTTTAATATAAGAATAAACAATATAAATATAAAAATATGTCGATGAACGAAATTTATCGATATTAAATAAGTTTCTACGTTTTCTTATCAAAAGAGATAAAAAAAACTTTTACCGGGAGCAATCTCCATATGTCGCATTAAAATTTCATTTTTTTTTGCTTTATATATTCGATATTGCGTGAGTACATTTTCGAAAACAATGGTTTTGACCTCCATCATCAAGAGCACGCAAGAGAGCGAGTAATCTCGAAGATGTGGCTGACGGGGATCCCGAAGAGTGGTGCTCGTGTCACGTCACGAATGTCTTTCGCACCGGAAGACGATGGCTCGTAAAATATCCATCAATGCTACGGGGAGCTCGTGACTGAAACATTTTCGAGAAAATCGCAATAAACTTCGGAATGTTTCAGAGACCGCTCGCATTTTATATATATATATACATATATATATATATTTTATATATGTATATATTTAAAAAAGAGCAAAGGTATACACATCTACTGCACACCTCCCTCATCCACCCTTATCCTACTTTTCCTTCCTTCCTTCCTAACACTGTTACAGCCCCCTCTGAAAACTTGTCTCGCATTTGCATTGCACGCACACACAATTCCATTCGTATACCATTTTTATATTACATATACGCAGATGAAACTATATATATATGTATATATACGCAACGCGCAGATATTTTTTGCGTTACACGCGTTATATAAACTATTTCGTGGAATCTCCTCGCATTCTTTTTCCATACCTGTTTCTTTCACTCTTTTATTTTCATCTAGTCTTCGAGCATCCAGAATCTTCCCCCGAATTTTCTTGCTGCGTAAAAAGTCGTATGAATATAAACCAGGGGGACGAAAGGTCACATCGTGAGTAACAAAGAATGGAAAATAATTGAATTAACTTTTATGAATAGGGGTTGAAAAGTAGAATATATGTAGAACGGTCAATATTTCGAAATTATGTATATTTTAAAATATTAATTTAGCGACGTCCAGATAATTTGAAATTTTAATTTTCGATAAATCATTATAAGTCGAAAGTCACTGAATATTAAAATTTCAAATTATCTGGACGTCACTAATTTAATATTATAAAATATGTGCAATTTCGAAATATAAACCGTTCTACAAATCGATCACTCTACTTATTAATCCCCACAATGGGCAGTAATAATGCCACAGTTTGCAGAGTATTGCATAAAACATATTATAAACGTATCGTATTATAATATTATGCTCGAGTTTATGCTCGAGAAAAAATAAAAATGAATTAGAGATGAATAATCGTGTTGGAACATATGAAGAAGAGTATGGAAAACAATGAAGAAAACAAAGTGTACAGCGAAGAGATCGAGTTCGGTATATATTTATATGTGCATTTTCTGGATGAGATCCAATGCATGCGAATATTCGGTAGGCTTTTCACCGCGATCGTCGGTTAAATAATAATAATATGGGTTAGCAGGCGTCAACGAGAAAGAGAGAAAACAGACGCGATCAACATTTACCGCCAGCCGCAGTTTTGACGGCGCAAATCCATCGGTCTCGACAATTTTTCGCACGAGGGAGAAAATGTACGTGCAAAAATAAAAATAAAGAACAAAGTTGGCGACAGCTCTGAGCTATGTATGATTACACTCTCTGTGACAATTGTCCCGCAATATTCTGTCTATTTAAACAAGAGTAAAACTCGCAAATAATTTATTATTCCTAAACTCATTTGCCTTATTTAGACTGAAATCCATCAACTGTCATTTGTTTCACATGTCAAATTGTGAATATGAGAAAAAATCGTTGTATATTTCTATTAAAAATGGTCCCGGATATATCATCGAGTTTTTTTTATTGAATTTTTGATAAATAATGATATTGCAGAGCGGACAGAAGATTCATCTTAATTGTTTTTATTTTTCAAATATTTCATTTTGATTTTTTTAATTTATAATGAAATACACTATTACTATATATATATATATGCTTATAGCATGTGCGAATATAGCGAGTCGCTGCATCTCCGCGAGAACTCCATTTGTATACACACATTATTGTTTTCCTCTTTTCTCTTTCTTTATTATCTCCGTTGTATCTCTGTTTCTCTTTATTCGCATTATTCCCGTGTATATATGTATATATAATATTTTCCTGGGGGTTTATTGTCACACAGCGAAACTGCCTAGTGATTTTCAACCAGTGCGCATCCGCTGCATTGTTCCGTACAGCGTCACACATTTCTTTCTTTTTGTCCCACATCTTTCGGCGATAAGTCATTCCGACTCGGCTCTATTGAATTTCGTTGTTTTCGCTCTCTTTCTGCTGTTTCAACTATCAAATAACAAAGGAATACGCATAGGTAATTCCATCTAACGATCCAAAAAAATAGAAGAGAAAAAGTGCTCGACACAGACAAACATTTAGTTCGGCCTTGCATCTCTATGTACGGCTCGTTTATTTTTATTCGCTATTTGGACATAAGCATAAAGTAATGCTCTTTCAATGCTATTATCCCGGATAACAGGCACTATACGCGGGCGTATCAGGATTTTTCCGCCATATACTTTTATCTTTATTTCACACAAATTCAATGCTCGCCGGGGAAAAAAATGTACGTGTATCCATAGAGCTAAGAAAAATTTACCACCTGTGTCATATACGTATATACATATTTCTGAGACTGTGAAAAAAATATAAAATATCGAGTTGACACGATAAAATCAAATTTTCAAAATAAATTCATTCAAGTGAGCTGTCAACAATTTATGTTCTCGTGATTGATCGGCTCGTGCACGAAATAGTGCTCGGATTATGCCCGAGACGGGAAACAGCAGTCGATGACATTGTACTCTGATGAAAATCAATAACTTAAACTTTGATATCGCACTCAATTTGTAATTACCTCCGTTCAGCAATCCTTCGACTATTGCTCACTCTCTACACCGCATAACTATTATTTATATTTATATATAACCGTAAATTCTGCAAAAATTGGACATTCCATTTGCAAATTAATTCGTGTATTTACTGCAAACTAATCTGCAAATGGAACGGGCCAGAGACGCTATGGGACACTATTTGATTATAGCTTGATTTACCGGATTGCGTTTATTACAATTAAGAAATTTCCAAACAATGACGATATACGAGATTCATTTTATGCAAACAAGTAAAATTAATACGCGCGAATATTTTGTAAACTAATCGCTAACTAATTTTGTAAAGTAAAATATTTTTTAGCGAATATTTTGTAAACTAATAGCACGAGCTTACTGTCTTTTCATCACCGTTTCTTCAAAAACAAATGAAAATATCGGTAAATTTTCGATGGGTATAGGGAAATGAAGAAGGGAAAAACACACAAGTTCGTCCGTATAATGAAGAGTAATGAAAGCTTTCGAGGCCGACAAGGAACGTTGCAGAGAATCTCATTTAACCTCCGGCTTTTCCCGCAGGGTTGTTGACTGACCTGAATTCCACTATGGGCTGCACAAAACCAGAGAGAGAAAGAGAGACCGGCGTAAGGTTCAATGGCCTGAATGCCAGCTAAGATTAAAAGTACATCGCAAACATTATTTTAAAAAAAACAAGAAAAATGATGAGAGAATATCATAAATTGATACTTTCTAAAAAAAATCCGACATTTATCTCAAGTATATTCGTGTAAATATAGTCTTGGTAAAATTCGTTGCACTCGGTCAGGGACTCGGACTGGGAGATCTCATCGGAGTATGTAGATGAAAAAATTGTTTAAGATAATGAGAAATATTCAATTTTGAATGACATTTTCGGACAAATCTCACGCTCGTACTTTTCAAGCACATAAGCCGAAATTTGAATATTTGAGAGTACGCCATTCTAGAACATGACATTCTTGGAATTTCGAAAAAATTAAAAAAAAACCAAAGTAAAAAAAAATTTTCTCGATTTCAAGAATTCCAAGAATATCATGCCATATTATAACGTACACTGAACAGTGTATATTCAAATATTAGTTCATATTTGCTTGAAAAATACGAGCGTGGGATTTGTCCAAAAATTCACTCAAAATTGGGTACGTTTCGCGTTGATACTAATTTAAGGTGCGACTCATCAGTGACAATACTAGTCAAAATCATGACCTCAAAAAACTGTATACAACGTATTGTTGTATTTCAAAATACTATACGTAAATAAAAATTATGAACTTCGATGATGTTTCTATTGATACTTCATTCATAGTTTATTATAAATAACAGTTATTATAAAATGTCATTTGAAATTTTATTGACAAGTAACAGACAGCAGAACTATCCTTTTTGTTTTTGAAAAATGTCAATGACAACCCAGGATAACCAAAAAACAATGTTTTTATTTTCCAAACTCACATCAGCCTATAGTATAATAGTATTTCTTACTATTGATTTTTTTAATCAAACGACAATGTTAAGTTTGCATGATTATCTTTGATACAAATTAGAGTTATCAAAATATCACCTTATTACTAATATCATTACAAATGGTTAGCACTGACAGATGCATTTGTCGTACATTTCGGCTCAATGTCTGATCGCACGATAGTCAAATTGTTTTCGAAACTCTTATGCAGGATCGTTTTCAAATGAAATTTTTGAAAAAAATTCCCTGACAATACCCAGTTTATCACATATTTTGTCGGAAAGCTGAAGATTTTATCTTGCATCAGTACTTCAATTTTGAACAAAATCTCCCGTTTTTCTCAAAATGTATCATGTCATATTCGATGAAACCATAATAATCTCCCATGAAAACGTCGTTAAAATAAAAATTTTGATTAGCTCGTTTGCAATAATTTACCTGGCAAATGAGCCTAAAATTTTCAAGTTTTGTTCACACGATGAAAATTTGAAAGAACGTTCTTCGTCACTAAACAAATTTATATAAATTCAGAAAAAAAAATCGTCTACATTGTTTTCGAGTAACCAAGTGTTAAAGTTACATTCTTATACACGGAAAGTATATCTATATTATCTATAAAAAAATGATATTTCATGGTTCAATAGTTCGAAAAATACCTAGACAAAAATTCTAAAAAAATTTGTGTTTACGTAATCCATATGAAAGAATATCCTCTCCAAATTAGAACGAATTTTTATCATTTCGTTACGCTGTACCGAAACACCTTAAAAACCTCAATATGATTATCAACAAAACCGAAAGAACAAAATACCGAAATAGCGCGCATTGCTTGGGCTGCAACAGACTTGATAAATGTGCGCGTTGTTGGTATATGTATATAGCGTGTGTGTTCTGTGCACACACGAGGACCGATACGTATTCTATTTACCGGTAAACATGCATAACGGGACATCGAAGAATGGTACACGTATGACAGTGAGAACGAATACTCTCGTATCACGAATAGAGATAGAGGGAGGAAAGAGCTAGGCAGAAAAAAAAAGTATAATCGCAAAGTCCGTGTCCTCTGGTGTGGTAATGTCGTGAGGTCGCGGAGGAAAAATTTCTCTCGGTTCGTTTCTCGTGTTATGAATAGCCCGGACATTGGTAAAAGGTAGCTCGATGTTATATATATGTCATACTTTTATCGAAGAGAGGAACGTGCTGGGGAAAAAATAAATGTAGCGCTGCTGCTATCGCGACACTGGCTGGCTCCGCGCTTCTCGCTCTCTTCCTCTCCTTCTCCCTCTTTTATATCAATTTTGGCTCCAGAGCTTTTTAAATAAAAATGTAACATCGGAATTTCGCTTAATCGTGAAAAATGAAATTCCGAGAGCTCGCGCTGGAGCTTTCAAATCGATACGAGCCAAGTGAGATTTCATTCGTTTTATTTCACCTGACGTGATACAAAGCGCTCGAGTGTATCGGCAAATTGTACGCGAAAATTAAAACAATGCACGTTTGATATATCGTTGGTAATTTATAAGATTGAGGCATCAATTGAAAAGCTTGTCTTTATCCGTTTTCAAACGAGCTTGCAATTTCTTACAATTGTACTAAATTTTATTTCGTGACGTTAAATCGATATCATGTAATACTTAAGGATTTGACTATATCGTTATTTAACATCAAGTATCTCAACTTTTTCTTTGATTTTTCTTATAATATACTATATATTGTATACGCTCTCGTTCTACAAAATTGTGCCCTATATTCTATATATTATATATTGCATTCCTCAGGTCGTGTTCCTGTGGTCGTGCGTAAACCTTTCGCGCCACCAATCTCAAGTTATTTTATAATATCGAACAGCACACGATGAAGATGCCACAAGACGCGCCTGCTGCTCATCTCACTCTTGCAAGCTGCTTCGCAGTACGTGCGTCTCTCGCGTTTGACGCTCAATCGCCACTGATAAAACTCTCTTTTATACCTCTTCGCCATTTATTTTTATTATTACTATTATTATTACATATATAAGCTGTCCACAAAAGTTACTGTAATATTAAGTATCTCATTCTAATCGAGGTGTCTGTTACAATGTTAAAATAGTTTTTAATAAAAAATTTTTTTGACACAAAGTCATTTGAATCCTATTTTAGGTATAGGGACTCAAAAATTTCGTTTTTTTCTACGTTAAATTTTATGATATTAAAAAAAAATTGAAGGGGCCTCATTGAAAAAAAAAATCCAATCTGCATGAATTCAAAACAACCAAAAAGCTACTAAAAAACTATTTTTTCTCAATTTTCAATTTTTTCCCAAAAGTACACATTAAAAAAAACGAAAAAATTGACCTACTAAGTTACGACATCTTAATTATTGTCAAAGCTAATTTTACAAAAAAGATAGAGGCCTAAATATTGGCATGGACACTTCATTTTTCATCTACAACAAAAATACGTATTGAAATTTTTTTTTTAAATCGAAGGGGTCATCGTGAAATCGTCGTTGAATTGAGATGGAATGATTAATATACAATATATTGATGATATATATATATCAATATACACATGTATCGATTATTTTTAAGAAAAGCGAGAAAACGGAGTGATACATATGTGAGTGTGTGTCTTATTCTAGCTCTCGTCGGCATCGTCTTGCAACACTTGCGGTCGATGACGGCGTATTTTCGGTACACATGCATATATGTATTACTTTCGGGAGCACATATTATAGTATATATAATACATATATATAGATATATAGATATATATATATAGAGAGAGAATATAGAAAAAGCGATGAAAACCGAGGCGGTCCGCTTGAGCCTGCTCGAGAGCACACGACTCGCCGACGAATCCCGCTTTCTCAAGTGCACACTGGTGTATGTATTATCGAGGATATACATCGCCGTGAACACAAGAGAGAATAAGGGTCGCGCGCGCAGAAACCCGCATTTGTATTTATTCACACACGTATCGCAAGTCTCCCGTGCGCCCTCGCGGTAATCGCTTCCGTTTCCGAATTACCGCCTCGTGGGAAGTGATAAACTCTGCTATACCAAAAGTATATCATCACAATTTGCTATCAGAACGGAGACGACCTACGTCAAAAATAAACGAGTGTATTACTGGCCCGCGCGCTCGAGCGACAAAAATTTTAATACGAACGGACAAATTTGATTCACCGTTGAAACAACAACCTCTTTTGTATATATACGATATAATAATAACAATAAAAAAAAAAGAAACAATCCCCGGTGCACTACGTTCATGTCCGAAAATTGAAAGCGTTCGAGAAAATGGGAGACTCGAAGCAAATTGAAAGAACTGCGACGGCGGAGAGACAGGGCGCGGCGGAGCAGGGGGGCGGGGGGGTCGCGCACTTTTGCCGATTTTGAACGGATTCCAAAGGGCACGCGATAAATCGAGCTCAACTGCGGCGCTTGCATGTACGCAATAACTCGTGCCCGAGAAAATGCGTTTAAAATCATTCCCCGTTATCGTTTCGTCATATATAGTATATATATATGGAAATATATATATATATATATTGTGTACGCGGGTATAACGAATTTATTCAATCGCATGTACGTCCCTGACTCGTGTCTATATATATAGGCGCCATATACTATATTTTTGGAGAATTTCGACGGGACGAATTGATAGGAACGGAGGGGAGGGAGCAGAGGGTGCCTGATGCGGAATAAAATGGATGGTGAGCCGCTACCGCCGCCGCCGACGTGGTTGTCGAGTTTCGACTGAAAATTTCCCGTTGTCCCCTGCCACCGGTATTTTCCATTACGGAAAGTTTGGAGCTGCTTCCGTTGTGGAGGGTGAGGACAGAGGATGCCAAGCGGCATTGGGGGGAAAGGGAGGGGGTGGGAGGCCAAGTACAGAAAGAGATCACGCCGGGCGAATAACTGGGCTTTTCGAAATAAACCCCGAAATGCACAGAGTCAACCGGCAAAGTGAGACCATAATGAACTGTCGATATGCGGGTGTGCCTCCGAGAACGAACAAACGATGAGGAAGCTCCCAAAAGTTTTATTTTCAAATCCGGAGCCCTGTTCGCTGCGTTCTCTCGTCTTCGATTCGCTTTTCAAATCGCGTTTTCTCCCTTCGTGTTCACAGAGGAGGTGTGAGACGCGAAAAAAGGGGGGGGGAGTTAGAGAGAAAGAGAGAGAAAGAAAAAAAAACAGGGAGCTATCGGTTTTGCCCGGGTTCTTTTAAAATTCAGCCTCGATCCAATCTGAAACCGTTTGAATCTACTCTGCTGCTGCTGTCAATATTCGGAACTCTTATTCCCTGCTTTTTCTCCCATTGTGCGTTCCCGCTCACTGTTGACCGAAGCACTATTTCTCATTTAACGCGAGACTCTGCTCTCTAAAAATGCCTTGTATAGATATATATACACTATATTTTTTCAAAATATAAATCTACGTAAAAATGCATGTATACGCATATACATATATCCTGCGATATCGAGACGAGAGATGAAGCAAATATACACATATCCTATACGAGTATATACATCATAAACTGAGAAAAAAGTTTGGTTGAATTAACCGAACGGGTGGACACGGAGGGCGAAAGAAAGATGTATAGTTAATTTAACATGATATTTTTTAAATTCAACCAAACATTTCCGTGTCTAAAATAAAAAAGACACAGACACAAAAATTTAGTTGAATTAAATAAATATCATGTTAAATAAACTAAATATTTCTTTCGCCCTACGTGTCCGACCGTTCAGTCGATTCAACCAAACTTTTTTCTCAGTGTACAATAAATGTATAATGTATAATATATATATATATATTGTATATGGGGAAATAAAAGAATTTTGAGTTTTGGCGATATATGTATATTATTTTCATCCTTATATTGTATATATTATGTATATGTGTATTTATGGGAATTCGGAGGGACAGAAGAGGAGGAGGAGGAGGTCAGCCGCGGTCGCCAGCTGAGGCAGTCATGCGCTGAGCATCGATCGATGCCCGCGTTAACGGCCTCGTCCCGTGTTGCCGGCTTCGTTCTCCACTCCTCATCCTCATCGCGCTTCAAGAGGAGACTTCTATTGTGTTTCGTAAAACGACTGCTCTCTGATAAATGTACCATCACTGCTGATTGTTGCTTCAAGAGCCACTACTGCGGGGAGTCTCTGCTCCTGTACAGACGTCGACGACGACGACGACGCTGCGGCGGGGAATAGAAGCTCCGAATATATTAAACCTGCTTTCACGACGGTCAACCTTCGTCTTCTCTCCTCGCCTTATTTCATTTTTCTTTCTGAACGTGTACGCACTTTACCATTAGACAGTTTACCTTGGACACTTGAAGTAACGCCATCATTTTTGTCCTTTATTATCCTTTATATGTATTATTATATTGCGACACACGTTGTACGTGCACTGCCCTGCTAATTTCCTGATTTACAATAAAATTAAGGAGGTACTAGCGATACTTACTACACTGAAAACAAATTTTGTTGATTCAACAAAATTTTGGTTCAATCAACTGAATTTTTGTTAATTCAACCAAAATTTTTTCTCAGTGTAGTCAAATGAGATACTATTTGGCTTATTTTTGAATGAGGCGTTAATAAATAACTTTTAAGATTGAATAAATCGTTTTTACCAAATATATATTAATTTTGAAATGTAAAATATTGATGTAATACAGATAATTAAAAAGTGATTTTCATCTTTAGGTTATGATTTGACTCTGATTCACTCACGTATAAGTGTCATATCTGATATTATCATTAAATAATTCAATGAAAAGTTCGATTACCATATATTTTTATGGTTAATAAATGAATCTTATACGCTAATGAACACGTGAAATATTTTAGATTGTTTGAAAGTTCACTCTAAATATATTTTTTTCCAATAAAACAACATTTTTCTCAATACATCTCATAAAACTCTGGCTTATGTTGAGCATACTTTGTCGGGATAATTTTCGCTTATTTTATCGGTAATGCTACTTGAAATTTATCCATTGAAAAACTGGATTAATGCTCTATATTGTAAAAAAATTTCAATAGACAAACTTCATTTTCGTACTTTCGTTAATACCTCCTTAAGATTCCTATTGCTGTGCATATAAATAAAAAAGAAAAGTAAGCGAAAATAATTATTAAATGGTGAGTGAGCTCATCTCATCCGTCATTTAAGAAAATCGACCAATATGTATATATTTTATGTATTAATGGTAAGAAGTGTGAAACAAAGAGGTATTCGAGTAAATCACGACGTTTCAAAGAAAAAGAGAGTGAGCGAGAGAGAATAAAGAGAGAGAGATAAGCGATGATACGAAAGAACGAATACCGCTCTGTCAAGCTCGAGTCTCTCTCGATTCTTTCCTCTTGCGATCTCTAGCTCTCTTTTGAATATTGCAGCAGTAGCGACAGCGGCAGTGGTAGCAACGACGGCGCGATATTGCACGTAACGAAAGAACCTCGGCAGCCTTGTTCTATAAAAGAGCGCCGAGAATTCAAGATGAAAGGAAAAAGGGTACAAGCCCAGAGAGAGAATCGGGACCGGTGCACGATGTTTCGGGAAAAAAGAAGCCAGCTGCGCGCGGGGAGGTTTGAGGTAAAAGAAAACCATGCTGAGGAAGAAGGACGACGTTTTGCGGCAAGTGATCAAAAAGAGCATTATTCACTTGGTGTGGGCGAATCGAAGACCAAAAAAAAAAGAAAAAAAAAGCTTCAGTTTTCAATAGAACCTCATGCATTAGCGTATCATTTACACGCATGTCGCGTGATTAAGATTTACACGCTCTCTGCTTTTCCATCGCGAACATTGATATATATATATATATATAGTCATGTATAGGGAAATCTTCCAAGTGCTGATGCAGTTCTCTTTCAAGTATACATATATATGTTTCATCCGAGAAATAAGCTATATTTCATATACATATTTGCACACCGCAGCTGCCGCGATTTATCGCTACGACAGCTACTGTGCAGGTGGCTGGGTCTTTGACAGTCAAAATACAAAAGTTTATTCTGTTCTTGTGACGTTTCTCTGACGTTCAAAGTCATTTGCGAGTTTCAGTTTATTAAGAAATGTTGTTGCGAATTGTTTGTAAGATTCATGCACATTGTATGCAAGTTTGTTCGTAAAAAATTCCATGTTAACACGTTCGTAAATTATTATTTTGTTTTTATCTCTCTGAATGCAGAGATTCAACTCGATGTAGGGTCATTTACTATCTAGACCTATTCTTCAAAGAAAATTTTTGTGTACTAATTTTTTTCATAATACATGTAACGTTGATGTTTAGTAGCAAGTGTTCTGGCAATGTTTCAAAAATTTTTATATTCAAGTATCAGTTCCTTGAAATAATTATGCTTCCCCTCAAACCTGATTAACCGAAAATGTACTAGAGGATCGATTTGCCTAATAATATTCGGATTATTTAACACCATTTCCTTTTACCACTCTCACAATTTGGTTAACACCGCGAAATTTTTTACAGTGTAATTAGCCATTTTTAAATAGATTTTTCTAAAAAAAATTAAACAAAGTTTCTTCCATGTTATATAAAACTCACCATCTGATGGAATTCGAGATATTTATTGTTGAATAATGTTATTTTAGCACACCCAGAACATATTTTAGCAAACACTCTCTTATGGAGAGAGTCCGGAAAAATGTGATATTTGTCACAAAGTAAATCGACTTCCGCACCGTGACACCTTCTACAATTTGGTACACACGTGCACATATGACGTTAAAGAAAGTTTATGCAAATTTTGGACAAAATCTTTCTTCGCTCATTTTACAGACCAACTACCTTAACTTTATGACTGTTGGGCAAATTCGACCCGACATTAACCACTCAATCCAATCTCTGCATCGTTGCGAAGACGGAACGTGGCACGAGTCTCTCGCGAAGCCTACTATACGCACCCCGATCTCATATATACCCCTTTACAAATAATATGTCGGATCAAGGGGAGTTCATTGTCTTTTTTTTATCAAACGAGCAACAACGCGGCCACTTTTTCCCTTTTGACATATTTGAATTGATATTTTGCTGCTCTTCTAGTCGCATACTTCATATACAACTTCGCATAATCCGCTCTATTCCGATGCGAATCGATCAGAGGCTTCGTGTCTTTTTTAATATAAAAAAATGTCTTTTTTTAATACAGGATATATTTCCATGTATTGAAATCGAATACAAATCCTATTCCTTGATGTCTCGCGTTTTTATCCGACGATCGCTTTATAAAAATAAATATACGCGTGTACGATAGTTTCTTGACTACAGAAATAAGCTTCGAGCGATGTACTGCCATAAAATAAATCCGCGAAGGCCGCATATACAACGTGTAATGCGTACGCACGTTTGTGCGTTTGACGAGACCGGAAATGGCCTCCGAGGGATGATTCCCGGAACGAGCAACAAACGCTCGCATGACCCGAAAGCAGACTCTGAATGTCGAGAGAGAGGGGCGCGGTTACCATTTCTGCGTAACGCATGAATGGGAAATGATCGAGAGGGCGTTTACGCAAATCCTGGATTTACAGTGAAAACCAGAGGTTGATAAAGAGAGAGAGGAAAAAAAAGGGATATATTCACCGAACTAGTTGAGAGAAAAGCCAGAGCGAGACTTATGTACGTGAAAAATAGAACGCGCGCAAACGTTTTGACTCGCTCGTTGGAGAAAAAAGAAATGTTCGGCCGCGAGACCGCGCGTATATATTCGGGCTTATGTATAATAATAATTAACCTTATCACTATACGGATACGGGAGGTGCGAGGCGTGAGAAAAAGAAAAAGGGCATAGCAGTATATTGCAAAGTTTAGGAGGGCGAGGTTGGTCGAGTGCAGTAGAGACCACCGTGCCGGGAAAATAAGAGGAATATGTATGTATTTCTTTTTTTTTTAATACTTTTCTCACCTCGCTTTTCACTCGCGACCCTGCGCGTATACTCGGGACTATATGCACACGTCGACTTTTCAACGAACCCTGCCCGGATACCTTTTCCAGCCGAATCTATACACATAACATATTTTCCTATATATAACTTCATGCGCGTTCGCGCTCGTGTTTCTTTCCATTTTCCACCACCCTCGAATCTCCTTTGCTCTCTCACTCTCTCTCTCTTCCTCTTTCTCCTTTTCTATATATGAAAAAATTAATTTTTTTTTGTAAAAATAGTCATAATAAAAAGTAGTGCAAAAAAAAGGGGGGAAAAAGCGAGCAGCGAAACAAGCAGCTCGCTTTAATTTCCGTCTGGGAAAAAGTGTGGGCGAGAGCTCAGGACGATCGAATAAATTTTCCTCGGGCGCAGTCTTCTCGTTCGAAGGAGCAAAGAAGTGGAACAATAATGGCTCGCGATTCATCGTATATATTGCGAGGCTGTTACGGCATCCTCTCGGATACATACCCGTGGAAAATAATGATTAAATTCAAAATAATCCCTATGTATTTGTACGTAATCGTAAAGTCTGTGCCGACCGGTATAACTTCGCTCAACGATATACATTTCGTTCTATAAATGAGCAGTCACTCTTATTTCTCATTATACAAAATTTACTCCGAGATCGAATACATATATATATTATATATATGTACATGCGAAGCCTGCTTTTACGCAAAATTGGCACGAAAGAAAAGACTGCGTACATGTGTAACAATAATAATATAACATATATAGTAACGGGCCAGCTTTAAATGTTTTCATCTGGTTCTCGTACATATAACCTGACGCCGACCGGTGACTCTATTTCCGCATCTCCCTTGCCAACCTCATTTTCTCAAACAATTGCAGATAGACCGCTTTCATTTTTCATTATCGAAAAAACGAGCGTATACAATAGCAGCGACTTGCCTCGAGATTATATACATATATACCTATATATATGCATCCCTACATATATAGACATAAAATGCATATGTGTATGGTGAAGAAAAAAAAGGTAAGAATAAGCGTAAAAGATGCTTTTCGGCATCCATACTGCTTAGGATGTGGCATGCACGGACGAAGAGAGAGTCTGGAAAATGGGGTGATTTTCCGTAATGCCTTGGCAGGTATCGCGAACGGTGCATGGCTATAACCGTTTGCTAGCAGTGTATATTGCATATATATGTATGCATATACTCGCAGGCTGGTATACATAGAATCCTATCACCGTATAAGAAAGTGAGAAGACATTATTATTGCCGTAGTGCGAAGCGCTAGGTGACTCGCGCGGCCGCGCGTTGCCACTCGACAATTTTCCATGTCAGAGCCACCTCGTCGGTTTTCCCTTTAAAAACGCAATAATACATAGATACAGGTGTGCTACTGAGAAGTGGCATCTCGACGGAGAGCGAGCTGCTGTTTCAACGGGGGCACGAAAAACGAAGAAATTCGAAAAAGGATATATACAAGGCTTCTTTATATTCGCATCTGTATAGAAATTTTCGTCCCCTCTTTGTTCTTTATATTTTAAGCGTTTTACTTTTAAGAAATACACACTGTGACTTCGTGTAAAAAAAAAAAGAAATTTCCATTTTTGTTTTGCAATTTTTATCGCTTTTCGCTCTTCGACTGTGGAATAATTTTTTTTATACGAAGTTATTTGAATAAGATCTTAGGTAGGGACTCAAAAATTTTGTTTTTTTTTAAATTAGAATGTTATTCATTTTTTTGAGAAAGATCGAAGGGGTCTCATTCAATGGAAATCCAATTTTTGAGCTTTTAAAACTACCAAAAAGACACTAAAAAATATTTTTTTCTCAATTTACAATTTTTTTTTCAAAAAGTACATTAAAAAACAAAAAATTGACCTCTTATTAAGTTACGATGCCTTAATTATTATAGAAGCTATGAATATTTTATGAATTTTAAGAACCTTCGGTACGATATAGAGGGCTAAAAATTGATACGTCATTTTGTATCTACAATAACATATCAAAATTTTTGCCATCTATGGGGTCACCATCAAATCGTCGTTGAATCGACCTGGAATTGCTCATAATAGATAATGAATTTTTATTATACACGCATCAACGGAACTAATCGACTATTTGCATTTTTTCATGCTCCGTTTATTCGTTCAAAATACACATTGATGATACACATTCGCGGTTGTATTAGCGGAAAATCTTAATTTCCTTCTGCAATAATTCTCGAGTAACAAACCCGTGCGGTTCAACAATTCCGTTCCGATCGCTCCGCCAAATTTAACTGTGTTTATTTGTATATATATATATTGATTCCACTCTCACATCGGTTTATTTTTGCAAAGATTTACATACATATATTAATATCTATATCTGTATATAAAATTATACATATATAGCGAAATGTACGCGATGTGTTGTATTATTTATTAGAATATGTAAATATATAGATTTATATATAATTGACGCGCGGTCTCGTCGCTTCTGCATATTCTCTCACACACACTTTATACATGTATATATACACATCACATATTATATATAGTATATATATATTTATATATATATATATAAATTTGCAAAAGAAATATCTCGGGCTCGCTGCGTGCTTTCTCCATTATTCTGTCCGCGCGAGCGAACGAGCAAACGGGCAAACGAAGCTGCGCAAGGGGCAAAGGGATCGCGCACGCGGCCAGCGGCAAAATTTCGTGCTTCGCATTTGCATGCCCGCCACCGCGACGTTCCCTCGTAACCCAGAGTGTGCGCTCGTCGCTCTTATTCGCTCCTCTCTCTCTCTCTGCTTCGGCATTTTATTGTTTCAATTCGCATTCGTGTATTTCTCAGAGTATCCTCTGGCCGCCCTCTCATGCTCAACCACCGAACCGCGCACTCGCGCGTTCTCGAAAAAAAAGCAGCGGCGCGCACGCCGGGAACAGCTAATTTGTCGGCTATGTACGAGAGTGTCTCTCCTGGAAGTGCGCTGCTGTATCCGTATGGTATATAGCTCTCTCATTCGTGTACGTGTATTTATATGTACACTGAGAAAAATCACGATGATACATTTTACTATAAAGTTACAATTATTCTTATTTATTGTCCTGGATCCAAAATCCAGTTTTTTTGGTTTATTCAATATGAATTCTTCAATTACGCCCCAAATAATTAACATTTTCGTTATCTACGGGAAATTTCCGATCGAATAGGCTCTTAAAATCGAAAAAAAAAATTTCAAAAAATTTGGTGAATCACACTG
>JAPYYW010000712.1:0-50816 GCA_030522545.1 Cremastinae sp. A BG-2022a
TTACATTCTTATACACGGAAAGTATATCTATATTGTCTAAAAATCGCTATTTCATGGTTCAATTGTTCGGAAAATACGTAGACGAAAATTCGAAAAAAATTCGTGTTTACGCAATCCATATGAGAGAATATCCTCTCCAAATTTGAATGAATTTTTATCATTTCGTTATGGTGTACCGAAACACCTTAAAGAGTGTATGAGCAGAAATTTTCTAAATAATTTAAGTGATGGAAGTCAAATGTACCGGTTGTGCGTGTTTTCTACATTTTCAAATAAAGCTACGATTCATTGTTGAAGCAGGTTATTCAGTTGAAAAATGGACGTAAAAAATGTTTATCACCAAAAAGAAAAATGAAAAATCAAACGAGAATTTTTATTTCATTGTACATTATGTGATTGACAGAATTCCGTCGAAGATTTTCAAAAATTTTCTTCACCGTCGTTTCACCACTATTATAATATTTGTTGTTTTTCAAAAATTATTTTGCTCGTATCTTTTTATATTTCAAAAATGATTTTACTCATATTTTTTTGCCTTCAGACATCGTAACAAAAAGATGTCAAATATTTCGTCCGCTCAAGACACAACAATTGATATGCATTTTAAACACAATCGCCTCCATTGAAACTAGATTAATTTTTTTTTATATTCGTTCAGTAATGCTCGTGGATATCGATGAAAAACAAAATGTACATACTAATGTATATGATGTTATAAAAAGTAAAAGTATTGCGGGATTGAAAATTTCTTTAATACCAATATCGTTTCGTTCTATGCAGTAATAAAAAATGATTTAAGAAATAAAAATAGAACAAAATAATTGAAATCAAAATAAAATTGTTATAGAGTGGTGATTGAAATGTGGCTGAAAACAATTTTTGTGGCTTACCAAATTTTTTTTATCTTATAAAAATCATAAGGCATGTATTTATGCGAGTTTAATATTCAAACTCGGAGTAAACGAATGTTCGAATATATGCGTGAATTTTCTCCATATGTATATTTTAAGAAAAATGTAAATGGATAAACGAATGTATAAGTATAAATATAGAAGACTGCGGAAGGAGGGAGTCGCGTTAAAACTAACGAAAGAAAACAAAAATCATCTGTGGCATAAAAACGTGTATGTGATGCAAGATACATAAATTTATTTTATTTGCGAAACAAATTTGTATATCTTTGGAAGAAATGTAAGTAACGTATATGCTAGTAAGAATAATCGTTTCAGACTGCAAAGTGAGACGAAACGAAGGTGTGTAATAAAATGTTTTTACAGTAAGAACATGATCATTTAACAATAAGTATATTTTATTTACAATTCATATACCTTGGTAGCTCGAAAAATATTTATCTTCCTATCGCATCCTCTTTTATCCGGAGCAGAATCTTTGAAAGAAACAATGAGGAAGGTCGCCGTATTCCATCTCTCGTTTAACACTAATTTTTTAAATTTCTATTGTTAATAATTTTTTGAGGAGAGGGTGACCTTCGCGATCTCCCCTTGGCATTTCTTTATTTAATAATAGACACTCCAAAAATATTATCTAATAAACTAATAAGCAAACGATAAAATTCTCATATGTCGTATTACTTTCGAGACGGTTTACCAAAAACGTTATTAATTTATTATTCGACTTGAAAACGAAAAACTCAAATGAGTAGAGAAAAATAGAGTCTAATCGTATAGGTCTAGTTAATTAACCCTTAACGGCGACACGGTGTAATTAAATACCGCAGGCTCAGAAAATATGAAATTAGAGGTTTTTCTCTATTTATTGATATGTTTTTAGAAGCTAATAAAACACAAACAAAAAAAGTAAATTTTATGATTCGTAATTTTTTTTCATTTTTCCCTCCAGTAATTTTGCATAATAAATATACTTTTTGAATGATCAGCGGATATAGTTCTTTTTTTATGATAGTGGTATATGTTGTACGTACAATCCTAAAATTTTAGCTCTTAATATTGAAAAATGGTGTAGTAATGAAATGTTTTAAGAAAATTCCATTTTTGCTTTTTTTATAGCGTTTTTAGAATGCCATCTATAAATATACCTATATAAATCTTTAGAAATGTTGAAGAACTCTTGAACAAACATGAAACAATCGGCTAAAAGTCTTAGAATAACACCCAATGTTCTGTACAAACTAAAATTTTCAGCGTGGGGTAATGGGTTACCCCAATGGGTGGCCTGGCTGAGGTGTGCCCGTTAAGGGTTAATATGACCATTACTATCAACTAATTGCCTAATATAGTATTGCACTAATTGTTATTATTTGGGCTTGAAAACGAGTCAGAAGAACGATTGTTCATACTTTATTTAATATTCACATTTTAACAATAATCTAATCTTTTTACCTTTTTCGGAATCATTTTTGTTGAAGAAAATTCGCGAAAATCATAAGACTGTCGAAACAACTTTTAGTTATTTGTATCTAAAAAATTTTTTTTCTCCCCGCCAGGCGGAAAAATAGTATACACACCTTGGCCATCAGTAAAGTAAGAAAGCCTCAGATCGCATGTTTATCGACAATTAAGTGCGATCTGAGACATTTCTTACTTTACCCCGCGCCCTTGGTGTGTAACTATTACGGTCTCATTAATATGTACATCTCGAAAGACGATTTTTTAAGGATATTCATTAAAGAAATAAAAAACATACCACAATATTTAATGTTACCATCACATTTTCCTTCATGTTTTATGAAACATTTATTCTGACAAGAATAGAATTGACACATGGAGTAGCTGAATTATTCAGTACCACACATGCGATTACGAGCCTCCGCAATAGAGCAAAAAACAGTGAGAGAACGCTGAAAACTCGGAGGCGTCGTACTTATCGGACACTTTTACTTTTACAAAGAAAATCAATCGTTTAAGTAACAGCCTCAAAAGCATATCTTTAACGTGCAGAGTCACAATGCTTTTTCACCGAAATTCCACTATTCAATCCTGACATTGAGGTACGATTATTGTCTCCAAAATATTAACTCTGCATATTAAATGAATACTTCCAATAAAAACAGCATGACTATTATTTCTTTTTACATACAACCGTTCACATTGTTTCAAATGCACACCTCGACATTGACACTCGTGTCAACGTTATTTGTTCAAACCCCTTTTTGAATCCTGACGTTTTAATGAGGAAAAATGAATAAAAGAACGACCTGCGTACTTTTACGATTTTTTCATAAAAAATAAATTTTAAACAACCCGGAAAAAGACGTTAAAAGTAGAGGGAGATCAAAATGTTGGTCCTCAAACATCGACCGACGATAAAAGGTGTTTCCGGGCGCAATTCAAAGTTAAATTTGGCTAATTCGCGCGAAACAAAAAAAAACAATTTGACGATAAGGAATAATTATTTGAGAAGAGCTTGTCGCAATAATTCAAGAGTTTCGTTGTCCCTATAAGCAATGAGTCCACCGGTATTGGCGAAATTGACGTCGTTGCCGTTATAGCGGAGCTGCCAGTCTTCTGGAGCAGTGAGATTCGTAAATTTGGCAAAATCGAGAATTCCTCCGCCCCGAGATCGAAGCAGAGCGTGCGGAGCGCAAGTGTCCCATCTGAAAGTTGTACTCTTGGACAAAACGTACGCCCGGGCGTGGCCAATCGCGACGCTCAGAATTTTATAACCGGCCCCGGGTATCTCTATTGTCTGGAAGCCGCTCTCCACGAGTTTTCGCTTCACCTCGGGATTTTCCTTTCTTCCGAGCAACAGAACTTCCCCCGGAGATTCCGGCAGAACGAATGAACATCTTGAATTCTCGCTCTCGTAGCCCCAGTAGCAAAATCCTCTCCACCTGCTCGCGAAAATTCACATCATTTTGACAATTATTGATTCTTATATTCCGCAAATTGATCTAGCTCATCGTCATTTATTTTTATTGAAACAAATATAAATTTCTTCTTCGTCCGATAGAATAATCTAACCGATAAAAGTGTACGTTCTCCAAGAGATGAAAAAAATATTGTTTTAATGAATTAAGATACAAGAAAACATAAAAAACTAGTTTCTTTTCTTTAAAAAATCATTTGTTTTGGTCAAAATTTAGTTGACTTGTGCAATAAATTTGATATGAGACTTTCGAAATTGACAAATTGTCATTGTCCTCTTTTGTTCATTGGTGACAATTTTTGGAGTCTAATTCACAAAAAAAGCCATTTTAATCATCATTAGGTGGAAATGATCATTAAGTTCTGAAAAAACGTGCAAACATTGTCAATAGATAACTCACTGGCAATCTTGATAGGTATGAAAGGGTTGATTGACGACACCCAATATTGGCAAGCCAGTGCTCTTTACATATGCCCCAATAAGTACAGTAACACACCGCAAACCCCCTAAATGCAATCCTGTTGTCTTATCCACAACTTCCTCACCGCTTATGTAATCCGCAGTGGAGTCTATAATAACCACGAAAGACCGCAAACATGCAATTTAAACAAGGGATCAACGAAATACATGTTCTTACGAAAAATTGGAAAAGTTTCAACACAATAAATTCTCACTGCATCTATTCAATAATTTAATTCCAACTTTTATAATAATTGAAACTTATCGTTTATTCCAGCTCTTGTTATTATCAAAATGGCAAGGCAATATTAATTTTTAAGTACATGTTTTTCACTAATGCTCAGATTTTTTTAAGATAGTTATCTAGTCAATACATATTTCTTGAAAATTACAGTAAAATATCTATGTACACTCAAAAAATCAGTACAATCAACACCCGCTGGTAAATTTTTTACAAAGTCCATCACCATACATTCGTGACATTTAGAATAAAAGATCGCTTATTCAAGCATATATTCTTCATTTCGAAGCACGAAAAAGTATCACAATGTTCGTGATAACTCCAAGTTAATTCTGATGGTTTTCTCAAAAAACTACATGAGAAATAATTAACAATTTTTAAAGCCTAGCATCAAAAATATATCTGTTAATACGAATTTTCTTCAAAATAATACATACAAAAGATATAAAAATGGGTTTCATTCTCCTTATTATGATTTTTCACAGTTTTCTCGTTTGAACAACTTTTGTATTTGACTCGATTGAGACAATTACCTAAAGAACCTCTGTATAGTTACGGAAAAAACGAAAACAAAAAAAAAACAAAAAATATTGTAAGAGACATGCATGTGAGAATAAATTAGAAAATATAAGAGCTGACCTATAGGGTCAATCCAGATGCCCAAATCGTCAATGTCAATGTCAAAATCCCAATCTGTTGCGTGGTCCTCGATCGGTACCTCGTCAAGCGTTATCTCTTTGTGAATTTCAGATGCCAGGAGGTGAGCAATTTCTGCATCATCGTCCAGAACTTGAGTTAACAGTTGTGTCGTTTCCACTGACGTAGGACAGACTTGGACAACTACCGTCTTTCCCAGCGTATTGCTGAACACATTCGTCTCTTCACCCCTCACGACTTTTGTCAACTCTGGAAACTGTCTCTCTCTGAATAAAATTCTCAACAGCCAATAATACAAGGATACATGTGAAAATACAGCATTTTTGCTGTTTCAAACGCATGTACGTATAGTACTAAAAAATTAATACAAATTTTAAATATTCATCGCCCAATTCAATAACATTTTTTTACTTAAAAAATTTGCAATGAGAAAAAGAAGCAAAAGCCGAATGACAATATTTTTGTTACCCTATGGTAACTTTGTCAATGGAGATATGAAAATTAACGATCGCCAGACAATTTTTATGTAGCTCAGGCTAATAAAAAAATATATTGATCAAGAATAGTTGAGTTTACCTTGATTCCTATGTCATGTCGTATTGTTTCTTGTATAAGAACATCCGCAAGCGTCTTAAAATCTTGTATGAAACGAGGATTTTTTTCTTCGCCGTGTTTCTCTTGGACAAGAAGCTTGAAGAGGGCGTCCTTCTGTCTACAAGCTCTGGCTATATTGGCCGCTTTCTCTGAAACTCTGAGTAAAACTTCCAACAGTCGTCCGCCGTCTTTCATTTTACCAAATAATTCCTAGAAAAAACAGACAAATCGCACACAATTATTGTAAACGCTTCCTTCTATTCGATAAATTTGTTTGAATATATATTTTTATAACGGTGTTTCATTTAATTGTGCTCCATAATATAATATTCTGTACTCTTATTTACATGTCTGATAAGATATACAAATAATTTATAAAATAATCAAAATTTCTAAAAATATAAAGAGTTAATAGCTATTATTATTAGATCTGTGTGCAATAATCACGAAATTGCGACTGTCAATAATGGTTTAGTATATCTTTGAGTAGCGTTTTATCTTGTTTGAATCGATTTTTCGTTTTTGCAGAAGCCAAACAATAACCATATTAGAATGGTCGTATTGTATTGCTATACTGCTTCCAGTTTCAGAAAATATAATAAGTAATACATGTACAATATTGAAAACGAGTAAAATGATGGAAGTGATATTTAGTCACGAGATAAATAAGGCAAAATGTGGAAACTGTGAGAAGACGAATTACCACGAGCATGGCACAGCAGCAGCAGCAGCAAAATAATATTTAAGGTGAGAAACTTAATTCGAAATAGTAAATTTATTTGATTTTTTCTTGTTTGTTATTACCAGAACAGCGCCAACTCCGCAAACGTCAGGTCGCCTTGCCTCCTGCTTAATCAATAATTAAAATTTCAATACTCGCGCTCTCGAACGCACACTCCCGCTCGACGCTTTCAACCGGACTGATATGACTATCGATGAGAAATTATCAAGTAAAACTTCCTATTTCTAGCGCGAGCACGCACCGACGAGTTCAAAGCGTCAACGTCAACGAATGAACTTGACAAACCACAAACCACATGGCCGGATACGCAAAAAAGAAGAGATTTTTTTATTTTTATAACAAAAAAAAACAAAAGAGGGCGTTGGGACGGTTTTCCCATGCAGCCCGTAATACAAACATATAGTATGGTGTTTTATTATACATTAATTTATATAATCGTATATCATTGTTAAATATCTAACTTGAATGAAAGATAAATTCTCCGAGTAATATGCCAATCGTTGGTTTTCTCATGAGATGAAGGGGAAATACTGTCTATAAGAATGAAAGTTAGGTCACGTGGATTCCGAACGATGGCGCTAGTAAACTTGTCTAGTAGCCAAACTTATCACATTCCAATAAACACACGTAGGAAAAGAAATCAGGGATATGAGGGTAAATAAAAACTTATCAAATTAGCTGATAAGTTACCTTTAGGAAATTTTGTATAAGAGAGAGAGGGATCCTTTTTTGGCTCCTCTTTGACGATAAAATAGCTTTGATTCTACACTCCGCCGTAAGAACGATAAGAAAGCAGCGCCGCCGGGGGTATATCCGCGTGTCTTATCAAATTTACTTGATTATCCTTAGAAGATCAATATCAATATTTTTTAGTATCCTCCTGAAGCAGGTACCTACTTATTTCTTTTTATTTACCGTCAACATGGAAAATTCTTGTTTTATTGATGATCATCAGTAATACACACTTTCAAAGTCCGCGATTAAGATTATTGTGTAAACGGGTGAAATATTTTTCATGAGATTTTAATAAAAATTTGCATATACATTCTTTGACTCAATGTGCACGTGTGTACCTATTTTTAGGACGATTTACAGCACGGAAGTCGAGATATTTATTGGTAAAAATGGCAGTACGTTAACTTTACTCTTCACTTCTTTACTCTTGACATTATTTTTTCGTATTTCATCTTGAATGTGGCTGCTATAAAAAAATTGACTATTTTGGAATAAATTTACTCAAAAAAAACTCTTCTGCAGTTTTAAAAAGCCAAATACGTACTGCCGGTAAAAATCACAATTTTCGGTACTCGGCCATCATAATAAGAGTACGTGTGTCTTTCATATTACGATTTTCAACAATAAATATCGCAACTCCAACACCGTGAAGCCTCACGAAATTTTGCATGGATCTTTGTACAACATCAAAGAATGTTTATTTAATTTTTTTCAAAAATCCAATCAAATTTTTCGTTCAACATTTTTTCAATCATATAACAAGCACAATTGACCTTGGATGTCTTTGAATTTAGAGTATGCTGTTGTTCTTTAGTCTATTTGCAACAACTTTTTTTAACGAACTTCTACTCGAAAAGCATTTTTTACCAGAGAAAAATAAATTGAGCAGCAACTTTTCGATTTAACATTCACCCCGCACCAACAACCTTGAATAGAAGTTTTTGTATATATACGATAATGGGGGGGGGGGGGTTTCGAAAAAAAACCAAAATAATGAAAAAAAAAGATTTTTGACAAAATCGCATTAAATTGAAAAATGATTTACTAAATGTGCATTAAAATAACAGAGCAAATCGCAAACAGACTAACAAAATATATCCGGAAAAAACAATCTTCGAGCAATTAGACGCTATGAACAATTAGAATACACACCAAATTTAAAACTAAATTCAACCAAATATTTAAATAAATAAATAAATAAATAGATATTAAAAAAGAGGAAAAATAAAAATACAATAACAATCCTAAAAAGAAGGAAATAAAAGATCGCAAAGCCAAGATAATAAGGTTATAGGGCTGGAGGACCTCGATCGATGGCCATACTTGCGCGTAGCCAAAAAAAATGATCACGATCAATAGTAAAACGAATCGAAAAAAAGAGCATGTACATATGTAAGAAATGGGCGAAAAATTTGTAACCGAAATTCATGTAAATGTAAATACCTGCGCAATAAATGCAATTACACTATATACTTACTACACTGATTTACTAAACGGTTATCAAAGTTATCGTATATTCTCGAATCTTCAAAATTGTTTCATATGGAAAATTCTTATATTTGAAGTTATACATTTAAAACGAAACCGCAGCATATACGTTTTATTGTTTATTAAATAACCGTACATCAAAATTGTTTAACAAGTGTATAATCAAATTATTGTTAATTGGTATATTGTACACTGCTGACAGGAAAAGAGAGGAAAAAATTTGTGGCAAAAATTGTAATGTCTAAAAATGTAATCAATTTATTATACGAAAAATCGACTTTTTTCAGAGACACAGTATATCTATCTCGAGTTCACAGCAGTGCAGAGTTTTTTCAAGATCGTTATACGATTGTTTCTATATACTTTATGCTCGAATATACGACGCAGAGATAAAAATTTCAAAAACTGTTGTTTATTTTTTGTTTTATGCCATTCATGAGGTAAATATAGCAATTACACTTTTTCAAAAAATATTTCTCGTTTCAAACGCATAATTATTATTGCGATTACGATTTTATTATAATCATCGCATTAATATGTTATTATTATTATTATTATTATTATTATTATTATTATTATTATTATTAATATTATACAACAATAAGTGTATACAAGTATTTTGTATGAAAATAATTTATTCAATGCGCTAATATATGAATTATATATACGAAATCGCGGACTTTCTCTGATTTGAGATGAAAATCGCTAAAGCATGAATCGAGTTTTTTTTAGCGGTCTGCAAGTATGTCGCTTTGTACGACTTTTATACTATATACATTGTGTAGTTAATAATTTATATCCCATAATATCAAATCGTGCATTTAATTTATGTCATACTGTGTGGTATGTGTGTATATGCGTGTATATGGAAATATGATAAGGTAAAATAAAAGTGCGTCACATTAATCTGCAGGTGATGTAGAATAAGGATTAAATGTCGCTGCTTGGGGAGAAGATGAGAATTTTGATGAGCGAATTATGATGAGATCGAGATCGCAATCGATAATCTTAGGATGCTGCTGGCGAGGTTATTAGAGTACATCCCGTGATGGAAAAGCGTTCAGGAAGTGGTAGCCAGAGATAAGGCCAGATAAAATTTGGTATAAATTCTCGAGCTAATGGCACTTTTCAACCAGTCAGAAAATGTTGTTCTCCGCCATGTGGTTCTGCATTGTAGCGCTGGCGGTCTCCGCATTTGCGGAACCCATCTCCTCACCTTGGCTTAAGTTTCAAAAATCAGGTAACAACATTTCATTTATCTTTTTTTTCCTTCGTTTCTGTTTCCTCCACACAATTAATAAAACTGGAATATATATGCAGTATATACCCATTACGCTTCATTATTTTTGTACAACCGTAATAACTTTCAAATATTTTTTCATACCCATGCACATATCAACTAATAAAATATTTAGTGTGGAAAACCGTGTGAACGTTCTTCAACAATTGAGAAAATTATTTCACCATATAGTATTCGAGATATTCAGCACTAAAATTGCAATTTTAACATGGGTCTTTATTGTGATTTTTAACAATAAATATCTCAATTATTACTTGGTCAAGCATTCATTTATAGTGCACACATTTGCGCATGATGTTGAGCAGCGTTTATGCAAATACAAAGAAAACTAGGAATAATTTTATGCAAGGATCACTCTAAGGTATATAGCATTATAACAACGGTTCTCTTTAAAAATTAGTCGACTTTAAGAAAATCGAAATTTTTCAATCTGATAAGATGAATTAATCTCGATAAAATATTTTTTCTCAGAAAAATTGTTTTCATTCTTGTATTCGTATTCCAATTAAAAATTTTATTGCATGGCAATCTTTTTCATCAATCTTCAAATTCTACATATCTACATATGTATTTCGTGTGTATCATCTAAATATAATTTGAAAAAATGTTCGTTGTTTGTCCATAAATAGTAATCTGGCTGTTGATAGCTTATTTTACGTATTTTACATCTTAAACAATGGGTGATCAGACGTTAGTACGAAAAAAATTCAAAAAGTATTTGTCGACGATATTTGCAATTGAAAATCTGTTTCTTAACGCTGAGTAAAGACAAAAATTAAATTTGATACAAAAAAATTTGATAATATTTATTAAACATTTGAATAACTATAGGGTAGAGAAAAGTAAGGCCCCGGGCATTTTGCACTAACAATTAACGTTACATAACGATATATTTAATGTAAGCCGGAACGATAATATCGCGTTATACACAAATAAGTCATTGTCAGATTTTAGTTCTAGTTCTTTTTCGTCATTAAAATTACGAAAGTGAACTATATTAAAGTTTCAATATGATTAAATATAAAATGTTGACGACAACGAACTATATATTTAAGCATTTATTAATTATTGCAGTGCATTCGAATTATCGCCTTGCAAAATATTTTTCAATAAATAATCAAAATAGTCAACAAATTGTTGACTACGCTTATATTTTTCAATAATGGATATATACTATTTATGGAATATGAAAATTAAAAATTACACTCAAATAACAATAATTTACTGGTATTATTCTGTATATACATTTATCTAGTAATAATATTATATGAAGTTGACTCTTCTAAACAGTGTAACACTTAGTTTTTTAAATAAATGTTTGAAATCTATGGAGTACGTGCAAATATTTACAATTGAAGTGTGAGAATTTTTCAGTCTGATAATATTGTACTTGTCTACTGAAATACCTACAATAATACAAAACTTGTAATTCTGACGAGATTAAGGCGTAAAACGTGAGAAAAAATATTTCCGGATATTCAAACAGTAACCCAATTTTGAGTAAGGTAAATAACGTCCCAATAGTTGGACAATTTCCGCTATATTATTTTTAATATTTCAATTATTTTTTTATCAATAGAATCGTATGGATTATTTTTCCTATACGAAAAAGTGTATTTTTCATAACGTTAATTTATTATAGAAAAAACTCGCTCAAACCTAGAGACAGGCTCGATTTTCTGTCCAACTATACACATATTGGGCTATTCTGCATGCATATTAATTCGTTCAAGTATTCATTTACTAGAAATATTGTTTAAAATCAACACGTTGAATGAGTTTTGGATCGCTATAATAATATCAGACAATAGTCAAGAAGCAGATTTTTTCGTTTGAATGTTTTTTTTAAATAAAAGATATAAAGTGAGAAAACCCTTATTAGCTGTTGAACTATTGGGATACGTTTACATAATGCGTGAATCAATATTATTTTCAGCGTGCATCGAGATGAGAAAAAAATCGCTGCAATAAAACTATATAAATAATGATGATGATTTGTTGTATATTTAAAATGTAGATTCGACTCGATCACTCGGACCTCCGTTCTCGGGAGCAGGAATGAGTTCGATAGCAGTCCCGTTTAAGCCGAAATCTCCATTCTTCCCGAAATTCGTAGATCCCAAAGCGATGATCTCGAAAAAGACGAGCATGCTGAGTAATCTATTTGGAGGAATACAACCGGTCGATTACGGTTATCAAGGCGGAGCAGACGAGTATTTAACTCCAGGATCGGGTGGATTCCCATTTATCGATACGAAGGACGTTTATGGAATGCCAAAAATGGCTCGAGAAATAGCCACCGAGAGCAAAGAAGCGCGCAGCATGTTTAGCCCGAAATTTGGAGCAAAGCCGTATTATTCACCACCATTTATGCCAGGATTCGGATCTTCCGAAATGACATCGAGTCCAAAGTTGAATGTTCCATACTCGAGTCTGGATGATTCGTCGTCGAGACGTCGACGACGGAGCACCTCGGATCTCGAGACAGTCGAATCAGCAGCAGGAGTCCCAAAAGAGCTCATGCTATCCGGAATTTTCGGACCGATAAAAACACCCGCGTTTATTGATCCATCATTAACCGTCACGGATATTCCAGTTCCAAAGAGTACAATAGTGCCCGCTGATTTTTGGATGCCAAGCTCCATTATTCCAGGCCCGATGGAATACACGGACAAAGTCTCACAATTTTTGGACAAATTATTCGACAGTGTGGCCATGAAAAAAATGACACCCGCCAACGTCGCTGGGACAAAAACGAGCTCGGCCCGAGCACTCGATGAAACTTCAGCCTCGTCGTACGAATTTTCACCAGACAGTGTTAAAGATTTCAAGAGCATCGGGGCTATTAAGGATTCGATCGTTGATTCGATAATGTCAGAACTTGGCGAGCTTAAGGCTGACATCATCGGCACAGTCGATAATTTCGTTGCTTATCAAAAATCGGCTGCCGCCGCCGCCGCCGCCGCCTTCCCTTCAAAAAAACCTTTTAAACCACTGTCACCGTTTGCCGCTTACTTCGCCCCACCAACCCCGGACCCTGCCTCTCCGTTCAAGGAAAAGATCGCCGCTCTCAGTCAGGTTTTCGACATGCTCACCGCCCTCGAGAAAAACATAACTCTGGCCGTTCAGAACGTCGTTAACTCACCTCATTCTCCAAAGTCATCCGACTCTTCTGCCAAATATCCACAATACTACTATCCGAGCGAAACTTCGGAATTGCCCCTCAACAGCAACGATACTCTCATGGACCGTATAAAAAGTCGACTAGCCAGCCTCGACAGACTTTCCAATCCTGTCCTCAGCGAATCGCTGCCAATCGATGATTTTCAAGGTTCCATTCTTATTCATTAAAACTTCTTCTTTTTTTCTTCTTCTCATCAGCACAATAACTTTCGTTATATATTATATATTCTATAATACTTTATTATCGGTAATTAAACATTTTCAAGGTTCCAACATTACTCATTGTTATAATTTTCCTTTTTCCGTCATTTCTTTCAATAAGGTGGCTCATCAATGAATTAAATAACTGGAGATGTAGATACAATTTTGGGAGGGTATTAGCAAATAAACTTGAAAATTTAAAGAAACTATACATTCTTTCATCACTCATTTCGTATTACTAATTGTACTAAATTACTCTCCCATAATTGGCAATTTTCAAAAAATTCATATTTTTTAATATCCTCTCGTATCCTTTCATTTCTTTCATTGTGAGTTTATATAATTAGTATTAGTTATTTTTATTATAACATATATACATAAAGCCATGAGTATTGTTTGATATTTTTGTGATTGAAGTGAATAACTTAGGAGAAAAATATATTTGAATTTTGTACAGAAAAAAGAGAGGCGGAAATGAATAGTGGACCGGAATATGACCGTTCGAGTGAGGATAACGAAAGTGGTGAAGTACGTAAACGTTTAGTGAAAATGCAAATGCACCAGGGTTACCAGAGTATGCCACCCGGTACGGTCGAGTCCGTTCAAGCTGGCGGTGGATCTGTAACTGGACACCAAGGAGGTGGAATCAAGCTGCTTGTAAATATTCACAAACGTTCTACCTAAATACAAACTCAAATTTTATTTTTTCATTCTCAATAGTTTTTCCCAAACGTTGACGCTCATGTTCGCATTTTATGGGCGTATGACAAAAGTATAACAAACGAGTTTTTAACTTATTTTCACTTATCTCTTGTTTCTTTCATTTTTTCATTCATACATTCATTCTATTTTCTTTTCTTCAATAATGATGCTTTTACTTTCACTAGTTTGTTTGGGAATTTTCATGATACTCCTCGAAGCTGCAAATTTTATTATTTAATTCAAAGTGTTTTCAAGCAAATAGTGGAGAATCAGCTGTTTATTCCTATAAAAGCAATTGGATGAAGATTCGTTGTAACGTTTGCATTTGTTTGCAGATTAAAATACCTGCGAAAAACACAAGCGTATAGCAGCCCGTTGAAAATGTTAGTCTAAATAGTTTAATACACGATTTTTATATGTTTACTAATAACGAGTCATTATACAATATCATTTCGACCAATGGAATTGAAGTTTTCTTTCGTTACAAAACAAAGTTCTGCAGAGGGAACTTTTTCTATTTTTCAAAAATTATGCGAAATTAAAAATTTCATCATTTTACGCATTTTTCAAGTATCTCGAAAACTATTACATTTGACGACATGGGCCAGAGTTTGTTCTATATAAAATAAATATTTTGGGATATGAAAAAAAAATCGAAAAATGATGATAAATCGGCAGAATTTAAAAAATAAAAAAAATTCATAGAACTAAAAGTATTGTCCAACGATATATTGATGTGCATATTAATTCCATCGACAGCTCTTTAAAATAAAAATCCTTAAAAACTATTTTTAATAAACTCGATTAAATTGACGCTCATATTTCATAAAACAGCTATATTTATATTTTACAACACAAGTCTTTCTTTTCTTGTTATTATTTTTAGGATTGGCAAAAAATGAATCCAGACTGGTTCAAGTGGGCCAATAATTACAAGGATCACAGTGAGAAGAGCAATGGTATGCACAGAAATCATCACAATCATCATTAAAATTTGTTTGACACGGAGACAAGCGTCGCTACACACGTTAACTAAGAGACAAAATACGATTTATCAAGAAACTTATGTTTTATTTAATATTTTTCGATACAATAAATAATATTAAGAAATAGTAATGGGACAGTGTATTTCTTCAAGTAATCTAATATATTTTTTTGGCAAATTTCAAGCAATCGTCTACTTGGTTTATACGTATATATATTTTTTAAATTATGTTAAGTTTTCAGATTCTGAGGCAATCCTGCATCATGTGCGTTGCTTTGTTTATCAATAATCAGCAATGCATTGTACGCAGGGTAGCCTTAGTGTGCTGATGAACAACAGATTTTATCAGCGGCCATGGAAACTTTTTCAATCTCTTTTATGTTAGCGTATACACATTAAAAGTACCTTATTTGTAATTAGAAATTTTTTTATTGATTTGAAAGGTCTATGAAAAGTTTTCAAAATTCAATTTTGTTTCTTTTGATAAAAACTCGAAAAACCTAAAAAATAACAAAAGTTAAATATACACAAAGTAAAATAATTTAACGTAGCGTTAGACGCAGCCGAACATACAATACTTAAATAAATTATTTCGATTTATTAAGTATAAAAATAATAATACAAAAAAGTTTTTACCACAATAATTGCAGTAACGTTCTCATAATTTTCCCATTCATTGCATGCTCCACGGGTAAATATACATACACTTATGCTTTTTTCACTTCGATCGTGACCAAGTTCTATCGCTGCTGTCAAATCCTAAATATATACATATATACATATATTTATACTGGAAACTCTCATCATCATATTGTATCTTACAAGTTCGGTGCAAAGAACCTCTCATATCTTTCATTTCCCCCCCTCTTCCCTCACTACAAGTGTCATCTGAGGATTCAAACCAAAAAGGGGGAATAGCGCTGAAGGAGAAATTATTGCAAGTTATGAGAGGTTCAGAGCATAAGACACGAGAGGTTTGTAAGTTATGAGAGTTCCCAGTCTAAGTTATTTATTGCGGCAAATTGTTTTGGAATTGATCCAAGCAGAACAACATATACATATAGTACTCTAAATTCAAAAATATTCAAGTTCTCCTGTACTTTATTATTATTATTATTATTATTATTATTATTATAAATATACATATGAAAATTATGAACAAAAAAATAACTCAAATTTTTCTTGAAAAACTAAACGAGAAACTTTTTTAATGTACGTAGTATAAAGATGCAAAATTAAAAAAAAAACGTTTCATATATGATATATGTATATTAGGGTGGTCCTTGGCAGAGGTGTTTTCGAATTTCTTTGCTCCCAGGGGCTCAAATGCTTCCAAATTGCGATTTAAAAAAAGTCCCTATATATGAATCGCATTCCAACCAAAGTTTCTTATGAAAATAACATGAGAAAAATTTCTTTCGTTCTTTAGAATTGTATAACTCGGGGACAAATAAATCTGAAATGATGAGTCATACATATTTTTATAGCTCATTCGTATCTAAAGTTGAATGTTAAAATTTCAGGAAAATGCATTAAAACCGATGAACATTGAACTTTAGAGACAGATATTTTCTTAACGCTTCATCTAATTGACTAAACACACGAGACCATTTTTGAAGATCAATTAATTTCCTACAAAAAAAATGTATTGCCCCTTTTTTCTGCTTATTTTATTCTGATTTTTTCAATATTTCCAACTTTGACTTCAAATATCTTGGAAATTGTGAGATTAACGAAAAATTCAAAAGAGAACTTTTTTTTAGAGCGTTCAATTTTCTAAAAAAATACGCTAGAAATTGTTTGTTTGATGTATCGTTAGGTAGCTACATAAATATGGCAGAGAAAAAGTAACTGATGTTCCCATGTTAATCTTATATGGAAAATGGAAAAGTGCGATGCACCCGCTGTAAATATTTTTCTAAAGAGCTCAAATTTGGACAGGCTTCTTTTTACATATGTAAATAGAACTTTTAAATCTGTTTCCGCAAAAAAAGAAAAAAAAATTTTTTTTGAATCACTCTAATATACATAAATACAGTATACGATAAATAAAAAATGAAACGTAGATGTGTATGTATATATTGTTTAGATTTGTATATTCGATTCGACTTGTATATAGCTTAATAGATATTGAAATTGATAGGTAGGTATATGTGTATAGGTATATGTATAACGGGGAGGGGGGAGGGGGGGCGCATTCACGTGGTGAGATAGCAAGGAGAACGATTGAAAACGCGCGTGAGAGACAAAAGAGATACGAGCTTGAAACCATATAGGTAGTATTGTACTACAATAATGCACAATAATGCCGCGTGTCTTTATTCCGTTTTCATTGCGGTCGTGCGGCACCAAATAACATCTGTACATTAGATCTCTATAAAACATCGGGCTGACAATAGGCTCCCATTGAAAGCGCCGCGTTCTGCCCAAATCATACGATTCAAAGAAGCTCGCGGTTATACACCAATATAACGCATATATAAGTATATACGCTTGCCTGACGTCAATCTTTGTTTCCTGCCCGGGCTTGTGTCACTTCAATAATTTTAGTCTTGCCAACATTTTCGTACCTCCGCAACTATACGCACATATCATTTTTCTCTCATTTATGTAATATATACCCCGGGCATATCTATATACTGAACAATATTATATACAGACCCATGAATTCCATCCCCATGCTCAGTATAATATATATATCTAAATAAAATACATTTCGAGCTATTTTCTATACCAGCAAGTTTGTCGTATCAATCAGCTCGTACTGTATATATGCATCATCGCACCTATAATATTGAGACAAACCACCCGGGTTTATTTAAAAACATTCTATATACCAATAAAATCAGTACAATAAGGAGATAAATAATTCGTAAAAATTATAGCTATATTTTTATTCATATATAATGTGTTGCTTCGTAATACATATGTGTACTCGGCGAGTATACGCATATTATAAATTACAATTTTGTCAAGTTTTTATCGATGGTCCATTTTTTTCTTCAATTTCACTGCGACTTTTCATTTTTGAAACAAACTACAGTAATTTTTTTTTCATGCTGCATCATTTTTCAGGTATATAACACACGAGCTTCCATCTTGCTTCATTGCTGCGTGTACTCGTCGAGTACAGATCGATCAAGACGCGATGGTGTTATTATTGGCTCATGTCGGCTATTGTTAGCAGCTCATTGATTTTTTATATATAGAACCAATTGGGGATCAAACAAAATCATAACTTCTACTGCATCCGGGTACGAGTTTTGTTCAAACGCTGTATTTATTCATGAAATAGAAACAAATCAACTGCCATCCAAAATTTACAACAAGTATCTTTGCGGGGACATATCGATCACTGGTTCGAGTCAAGATACAATTCGAATGCAATGTTCAAATAAAAATTCAAATAAAACCTACTAGAAAATATTGCATTTGGTGCGTATTAGAGTCTATTTTCAATTTGGAAGAAGTTCGTGTTTCAACAAAATCTGTCTATTTTTGAATATGTATTCATTTATATATCCTATAAATATAATATTATGAATAAGAATAAATGGAAGTAAATTTTTTTTCATAAAATGTAGGTGAATTATAATATTGAGAGTGGTGTAATAATCTAGTGTAATAAGCTCCAAAGACACGGCGTTAATGAGAAAATAAAAGTGGCAACATGAAGCGTAAAATTGCGATCCGGCGAGTTTGCAAGTGTGGTTGATGGCGTCGATGGTGAAAAAAAAGTTTTGAAAAATTCTTTAGTTTGCATGTACAATTGCAGGATATGTACAGTTGAGCGAGACAAAACATAAGAGAGAGAGAGAGAGTATAAAAAAGCGTGTAAAAGGAAAGGTTCCCTGTTAGGAAGGAAAGCGTAAAGAGAATGGAAAAGTAAAAAAAAAAAAAAAGTATTGCTGGTGCTAAAGCGAGCGTGAAACAGCGAAGGGGAACCAAAATACATATTGAGGTAAGGAGAGAAAGAGAAAGAGAGAGAGATGGGGGGTGGGGGGGAGGGGGAGAGTGAAGAAAGAAAGAGAAGCAGAAATGCGGCGCGGTGGATGAGGATCGAGTTTGGAGCAAAAAGCGGGCAAAACGAGAGGCGGGCAAAACGAGAGGCGGGCAATTGGATGGGACGAGCGAAGAGCGCGCGCGGGTTAGAACACAGTTGGGACGTAACAAAACGCGGTGAGGGTTGCCTCGCGAGCGCGTACATCGAGAAAGAACGTCTGAGCATCGGATTGAGTTTGCTGGCCTCCAGGCATTGTCAGACCATTTGTAAAAAAACGCCTTTTTTTCTTCTTCTTCTTTTTCTTTATTTCATCTTTTTGTTGTTGTTCATACAAAAGGATAAAGTGTTGGTTCTCCATCAGATCTGAATTTTTTCTGCTCCCGATGCGGATGTCTCTGCCCGCCCGATCCTGATGCTTATTCATCTTATTCTTATACGAAGCACACAGCAGAGCAACCGAGTCTACATATATCTTCTTGTCACGATGAAACAAAAATATGTTCCAAGAGGTCGCTCTTTGCACCAAATACCCAATTTTATATACATATCCCCTCTCCCTTTTCAACAACACATATACGCAATACAATACTCACTATACCGAATCCTTAATTTTTTTATTCTCATTTTTGGTCACATAATCTGACTCCTGTTCAATGCTAGCCTATATTAATTCTTTGCCTCATTTTATTGTATTGTTGTTGTTGTCGTTATTGTAGCTAGCTACTATTATTTTACTCTATACATATTTTTATGTTGAAACAATATATATACTACGTCTATGTATAATAATTGTTTGAACAAAAGATTTTAGCTGATGTGTATATGAATGAATGATATAGAGAGTTTGTCATGTCCTGGCCGAAGCCTTAGACAAAACATTGAATAAATACACAAGTAAACAATAAGTATATACATAGTTCCACTAGTAATGTAGCAACAAAGAAAACAAAATCGTATTATAAATATAAAATTGACTAAAACCAATAATAAATGATAAATGATACATATAATATAAAAGAGAACTATAAATAAGATAAAAATTAGAAAATGGAGGCGATGAGTTCATAATCGCATCAGGGATTCGATCATCAGCAAAAATGCGAGAGATATAAGGTTCGTTGTGTGCCGTAGCGGGCAAGGGGGGAAGGTTTGGCAGTGTGTCCGTCCGCATGATCAGAGTATATGTAACTCTTTGCGGGGATGAAGAAGAATAATAATCGCGGCCTGTTTCGAAATTCGCTTATTCTCCGCCCATAAGTGCTGCGTGGATATTCGCGGTGAGTATTAGAGGAGAGGGAGGGAGGGAGGGAGGGGGGGGTGAGGGGACACAGCAGGAGTGTGCGATGGGAAAATAAGATGAAACTCTGGTCGCGGTGTGCTATCCTCATCCACCATTGGGAGGCTCGCCGGCTCATGGGAGAATAAGGCGTGGTTTACCTTCAAGTGCGGAATTCGATGGGAACTTGCACACTCTATATATTGTATGAAACTGCGAGGACCAGGAGCACGCGATAACTCTGTTTTATGCTCTGCGTAGTGTAGTATACTGAATAAGCGGAAAAAGGAGTTTTCGTTAGTTACTCCTGCGAGTTCACCCCCGGCGCACACTCCGACTTTCTCAACGTCAGCGCAATCTGTTTTCGCTCCCTGCTCTCTCGTCAAATTTTCCCCTCCTCCTCCTCCTCCTCCTCCTCTTTCTCTCCTCTCCCATGAGCCCATTCACCATCGCCAGCTATTCATCCTTTTTCTTCATTTTTTCACGCTTTTTTCCCTCCCTCGCCGCGCTCTTTTCCATTTTTATATATATGATGTACATATATACATATATTCTATATTCTTCAGACTCTACAACAGTAGAATACAATAAATAACCCCGCATCCCGAAGATTAGCTTATTTCAAGATATTTATTCTCTGCCCGCGATATTTATATTTTATACAAATGTACTATATATTTTTTATTTTTTTGTTGCATATATTCTTCATCGAAACGTGTGCGCATCCGTTGTAACGCATACAATAAATATTTTTCATTCACGAATGTGAATTTATTATATAATTACATTTTATTCAAATTTTATACCATTGTACGATAATTCAGCAAACTCAATTAAATTCATCATTTCTCTGTGAAAAAGATGCCCAGCGTGGTATAGGGTCTTCGTGCCAAAATGAGTAATAAAAAGACCAATTTTCCAATATAACGGCTTTTTTCATAATATAAATATAATGAAACAAAAATCGATCGTCAATCTAGAAAGAGCATATGCATCGATATGTGGTTAGAGCTATATAAACGCCGATTTTATATTATATTTAAAAAAAACCTTTTTTTTTGTTTTTCAAATATTTTCTATATTTATTTGTTTTTACATCATAATAGTTAGTAATTAATTCTGAATCTTTCCTCATTTTTCTATCAAATTCTCTCCTAAAGTCTCGAAATCCCATCAAGAACCCGCGTCTATACAGACCTCGATAACGGTGAGGACTATTTTTTATTCGATAAATAATGAATATATTTATGTTAAATTGAAATTAATAAATTTCATTAAAAATTTCGTTAAATGATACCTGTATTATGTTGTCTGTATATGAAATTCATGTTCAACGCACAGTTTCTGTTCACAATAATTTCTTTTTCCCCACACCTCCGCCAAAAGTTCGATTTTCTGCCCTGCTTTGCGGGAGGAAAGTTAATTGACGGAAAACAGCCGATTTCAAACGGCACAAAAGGTTAACTTTCCTCCCCCTCAAATAGGCCAAGAAATCGAAATCTCCGCAGAGTTGTGGAAAAAAATAATAAATACGTATAGATACCCATGAAGGAAGGTTGGAGAAAATGGCCCACTTTCCTTCCTATATATAGGTGCGTAAATTACCATTTTATTTCACTCTTGAAACTTTTTATAAATACCTATAATATATGTTTAAAGTGATGCCGTAGATGTATCACATGACACGTGAGTCCGAGAGATAACTGCAAATCGCGATTCGCTCAAACATGCAAATTATGGATATTTCGTAAAAATCTAAAAATCAGCTCATTTTTGCCACTAACCACCAACCTACGTAGGCTGAAAAAATATTATTTTTATTATTGACGCAAAGAATTGAAAATGTTTGAACCAATCGCCTTTTTCTATATAGTAACTGTTTTTTACTATATGAATTATTATTTACTATATGAACAATATAATTATCGTAAAAATTGTAGCAAAATAAAAGTAGCGAATTTGGTACAATAATAAGCTAAAACAATTGATAACGTCGTATACTTCATGTGGGCTTACGTCAATACGATGAAATAATGTATAAATATACCTTATTTCGTTTTAGTTTTCTCACGCAGTGGCCGTTTTTAAGGTAGTTATACCGTATAGTTCTACAGTAAACATGGTTTTTTATAGATTTTCTTAAAAGTTTGCACACCATGTTCCTTAAAACACGTGGTGCTCAAATTTTAAAAGGTTCCTCTATCTAGAAGTCGTGATATTTATTGTTGAAAATCATATCTCTTTATAACTTTGCACAAGAGAGACTGTGTTAAAAACAGTGATTTTCGACATGAATAAATATCCATTTATTTCTAGATGGAGAGGCCTTTTAAAATTAGGCACCAATCTGTGTATATATAGCATCAAGGAAGGTTTATCTAGGTGTTTTTTTTAAATGTATATGAAAAAAAAAAGAAAAGTCAACTGATGACTTAAACTTTATAGTTTAATAAGGAAGGAAAGTTTTGAACGGACTCTGTCGCAGTAGAAATTTGATAATCGCCGATGAGTGATAATGATGAGGACGCAGCTCTCAATCCCAGCAGTTGGTGATCCGATTGGTTTACGCCCGCGAGCTTTTTCCAAGTTCTGTGCCCCTTCCCTTTTGTGGTGGAAAAGCGCGCGCGGTAGTGGCGGCGGTGGCCCGCTCGTCGGTCTCCAGCACAGCTTCTAGCTCGCGAGTGGTAACAGTGTGACAATAAGCGCGGCCCGGCTGCGCGTCGTCTGCGCGGCGGCGTCCTCGGTAAACTCCCCGGCGGATCGCCAATCAGTGCTCGGCTCTTCTCCGGTTGGCTCAAAGAGCAACGAATAAGACTTTCCCTTTCGGAGAGATAAACGCCCGCTCCCTCATACCTCTCTGTACACCAATAATCACACTATTGCACACACTTATTCTCTCTCTCTTCATCCCTCTCATTCTTATACTATATGCCAATTTCATTTCATCCTTTATTCAGACCTCACATGCCCACCTATTTTTCTTCTTTTATTATTATTATTATTATTATTATTATTCTACCGCCACCAATCCGCCACCGTCGTTATTTTATAGAAACAAAAGAACACTATACGCACGTCTTTATTATAAATCCCAGTGGTTACTGCATATGCATCCACACATTTTATTCTCATATAGAGTATACGCACATATGTATATCTACCAACATTTTTTTTTCGAATAAAATCTCAATTTACAGCCCCGTCAATCGATTGCACAATTCAATCTTCATCCCTTTTATTTCACATGTATATTTAAGATATTTTCATCGATTCTCGCGCGTGAAAATTATTTCTTAACATTCATCCTACTGCACCATATTGAAACGATCAAACTTTTACGAATAATATTTTTTAAAAATTAAAATGTAATCTTCATTTTGAATTCACGATTCTTTCATCAATAAAATGTAAAGCAAAGAGATGCCTTTCAATATGTTTGAAAAAAAAAATAGTTATATTTCGCTCGTCACCGCGTAAATTTTGTAAAAATTGAAGAAAAAAAATGTACAAGGCATTTAGTGATGATCACACTTGGTGACTGAGCCTATATAACGTATCGTAAGCTTCAGCTTCAGTATAAGTATTAGTAAATTGGCGAAATTTTATTATTTTTCTACTGCATTATTTTCCTGCACGTTCTGACACCAAGTCAATATAGTAACGAATTATCCAGTAATTCGAGAAAATGTAAAAATATGTAAATACTCACTGAGGAAAAACATCGGTCAAGATATGCAGTGGTCTTATCATCAGCTTATATTAGTTAACAAAAAGTTATTGCTTTTGCCTCGAGCATAGAACCAATCAGGGAATCACAAGAATCATACTCCATTGCATCGTGTGCCATACAAATTATTCAGAAGGTGTATGTACTCAATATTCAAAATGATCTCGGAATCATTACACCTCTTCTGCTGTGTTGGTTATTCAGATGGATTATCCTTTGCTACTATTTCTACAAATAAAAGTAAACATTTTCATGACAATTCAGGTTCACCACGAACCATAAACTACATACACGTTTGTGAATCCATATTATAAAATAAAATAATATATGTATTTTTACCACGCCGACAGCTCGTTCAAAAATTATTACCTTCTCGTGTAAACTATAAAGGTTGAATCATCATTTGAAATTTTTTTTTTTCTATAGATTTTTTAAAAAATTGATCGATGCTAAATTTTAGAAAGCTCTGCTATCTAGGAGTCTGAATATTTTATGTTGAAACTCACTATTTTTTTCAACAATAAATATTTTGATTTCTAGATGATGAAACCTTTTAAAATTTGACAAACGCTTGAGCACCACAAGAATATATGTGCAAATTTATGAAAAAATTCGATAGAAAACCTTTTTTATCATATAGAACCACGGTATAGAACTTTTGACTATTTTTAAATAACGGTTCTTCACGGCGTAATAAGGTGATGTGAAACACCTCACTACAAATCCCACGCTCGTATATTTCAAGCAAATTAATTGAAATTTGAATATGTTATGCAGTGTACACTATATATACCAGTGCATGCGCAATTCTTCAAATTTCAAAAAACGAAAAAAAAAAAAATTTTACTTTGGTTTTTTTTATATTTTTTTGAAATTCCAAGAACGTCGTGCATTAGTATACAGTGTGCACTGCGCAACATATTCAAATATTCAATTAATTTGCTTGAAAAATACGAGCGTGGGATTCGTCCGAAAAAAATTCACTGAAAAGTAGGTGTTTAACGTCACCTTAACAAATGTATCGATCAACCAATCAAAGTCTTCAGCACTTATAAAAACTCCTCTTTTAATTATTACTTGATGTATACCGCGCAAGTTATTCATATATTTGAAAAATAATTCATTAGTACACACTATATCGAGGTAAATATAATATAACAGAGAGTATCATTGCTATTTGTGGTATATAAAGAAAGAATATATATAAATAAAATAACAATAATAATGAGTAAAGATGGTAAAAAGTATGGCTAAATCGTGCGTGTGGCAATATATATAAATGTTTTGTTGGCTTTTATAATCGGGGCATGGTATAATGGAATAAGCTGGATAATATACAGAGAGTATAAAGATGCGAGTGTATGCTGATGGAGAAAAAGAGAGGATAAGCCGGAATAGTAACACTCGTAGTTGGGTGAACAACAACAGCTGCAGTGAAGCTTTTCGCATGACTCCTCCTCCAACGTCGCGGGTTGGCCAGCGCGAGCGACGAATGAAACTGGAGACATAGAGCCGGGCTTGTATGATCGCTCGTGTAGTTGAGGCGCGCGCGCGCGCACGTGTCTCTTCATCGCCATCCGCCGCGCGACTCCTCGCTCGGGAACAAGTAACGAAAGAGAAAAGGAAAATAGTAGTTGCAACAATCCGGCTTTCCTCAAGAGACGCGCGCGCTCTCTTTCCACTTCCCTGGCTCTCTCTCTCTCTCTCTCTCTCTCTCTCGGTCGCTCTCTTCTCACTCTTTGTGAAATATTCAAAAAAAAAAATGGATCAACACATTTATCCTTATTCTTCACTCGTTGTTCTATCTCGTCCGGAGTGTAACAGTGTACATGTGCCGCAATAAAAAATAAGGTGACAAAAGAGATGTAGTCGCGCAACAATAAAAGACGGTGAACGAACGAAAAATAATAGAGTGTCGGGCCGAAACAGCGATCGCCGAAACGTGATTATATTCTTTTTGTTCTCTTCTCCTCGGATTTTTCGCGTATATTTCGTATAAAATATAATATAATCGTCCGAATAAGTGTGAGGTGTGCGCCGTTATAAATTTGCACTGCCTGATGCTCTCCGTTCCGCAAGACGAATGAAATTCACGAAAATGTGCAAATGACATCAGAGGGGTCGAACGATTCCCCAAAGAGAATCCTGGCTGTCATGCCTTGATACTTATTGTCCCCCCGCCACTCATTTTATTTATTTACCCCTCAATTGTACATTAAATCTACCATAAAAAATGGCACATGTGTCCGGTCACGAAACGATAATAAACGGTTATTTGCTGCTCGATGAATTATGAATTTTTGCGTATTGTGTGTGTGCGCGCGCGCGCGTCTGCGTATGTAACATATGATGCGAAAAAACTATACGCAAGCGCAAATAACAACGTTCGTTGAGACAAATGAACTCGCAGTGATAACACGATTTTACATTTTTTTTTCATGTCGATTCTATATTTTGCATTTACTTGTCTTTCGAAATGTTTCAACAATTTACCAAACGAAATTCTTAATTTACATCGGACGAGTAAATTCTTACATAATTTTTTGTTAAACGATTAAAAATATATGAATATTCATCGAAACTTTAGTATATTTGTTCACCAATATCGATTGCTTTCTCTCGAAAGAAAATATTTTCCATTTTTCATAATTACATTTCAAATTGTATTCAGATACTCATATGATTCTCCATTCAAAGCATATATCATATAAATTTCTTAATATCATTATGTTGCAATTTCGAAAATTTACTTTATTCCTACGTATTATTCATTTATTATTATAAATAATTTATCGTGAATCATTCTTGGGATATCGACATAATATTTAAAATACAAATAATACTGCAGTTTATTTGAAATTTGAGAACGTAAGAGTTCTCAAATAGCGAACCTATATACGGTAAAAGATGTAATGTCAGTATCAATACGTATAACGAAAAATCTAACCAGAAAAGTGAGAGATTATTGCGAAAAATGTCATTTTAATTGTTTACACTATGCTGCCCCGCCCTGAGGATTTCTTCAATTGCTCCGAACATCCAAGTTCGAAGTATAATATAAAAAAGTGATAATAGTGATTCAAAGTATAAACAGCTCTACTTTTAAAAATTGGCACTCGAAATGTGTCTATAATTAGCTGCTAATTATGACTAGAGTTTTGAGAAACAATCATAAATTCTTAGCCCCTGTATATTTTTTGTAACAGCTGATTTTCAAGTGCTATACACATATATGAGTAGAAAACCTTTTTTAGGGCAGAAAGAAGGAATAATTTTAAAAATTCGAGATTTATGTGTCAATTGAGTGCTTAAAAAAAAGGTTGCGCCTACAAAAAAAAAGAAAGCAATAATAATAAATGAATAATTATGGTCGGATTATGTGTATTAATGGATTGTGATGATGAAAAAAAAACAATAAACTAAAAAAATGATGAATCTGTTGATTGATTCTTAAAATGAGTACTTAATTGAAACATATAATTATAGAATACATGCGCAAGTATTTATTTTTCGAGAGTAGCGATGTGTACTCGATTCAGTGATCATGCATTACCGTACTTTCGGTTTTTCATCACTTTTGCACTCTTTTTTTTTTAATTTTTCAACTTATTGAGTATATTGATTAAATAGCGTGGAAAAGGGGGCAAAATAAAAGATGTAAAGTAGATACCTATCGAGGACAGAATAACCCCGTCGGAAAGCGGCTCAAGGATCATCGATAAGAAATAAATAATTTAAGCAGGTTGCTTAAAAATAAAGAAAAATTTATTTGATAATTCTCGCGAGTGATAGTTTACATTTTCGTTGGGCTTTTCAGGATTCAGTGACGAAAAATGACTGGAAATAGTATGTCTGTGAAGACGATGAGCAGTGGAAATAAGAGAATAAAAGATACGAGAGGAAGCAATAAAGTGAAGAGAGACATTTGTAAAAAATAAAAATAGTTGCTCGATAATTGGTTAGTCGAAATAATAATAATAATAAGGCGAAGAAGAAGAAGAAAAAGGAATCTTAGATCTTTGGAAAAAAAGGGTTCGGTATATAAGGAATCGGGAAGGAATGTCGTTACCACGGGGCGTCGGGATTGGCGTTGACGTCGGACAATTGATGCAACAGCATCAGCAACAACAGCAGCAACACCACGTATTGCCCGCGGCTTTTTTTCTCCGGGCGAGTGCCGAGCGTTATCAGAGAACGCCAAAGTGCGCAAGATGCCGTAATCACGGGGTCGTATCCGCTCTCAAGGGACACAAGCGTTACTGCCGCTGGCGCGATTGTGTTTGCGCCAAATGCACTCTGATCGCCGAGAGACAACGAGTCATGGCTGCTCAGGTCGGTTTTTCACCATCTCTGCTCCCTCCCTCTCTCTCTCTCTCGTTCTCCAAATTTTTATTTACATCAAACTTGTTCGAAATTACAAACTTCCTCCGCGCATTGTATATCACTTTTATTCATTCCCATCATTATTTGCACCTCATCATCAGTCCTTATAATTTTAGTATACCGGCTCATCGCACTGCTTTATATTACATAAATCCGCGCACTGTTTTAACCGCCAGGTTTTTTTGGCATTCTTTACACCTTCGAATATGACGTCTCTGATGCAAACTCTATAACAATAACCTTTAAGGTATAGCGTTATATACTCTCACTTGCTAAATGAAAATGATGAAGCGTTAATTATGTAATCTTCGTTTTAACATCCCTGCAGTTAATGAAACTTATAGCTACCAACTTTTGTCTTATTATTAGGATCTCTGCATGCGATTTACACTCAGTTCCATTTTTTATTTACTTCAGTTTCAAGTTTTTATTTTTATTTCTTGTATAAACTCACGGATTTTTTCATTTGATTTATTTTGTAATTTACTATTTCTTTCTTTCTTTCTTTACTTATTGTTGCGTTATTTTATTTTGGTTCTATTTTGTTACATTTACACACTCTACGACATTGCCAAAACATATAGTAAACATATTCATTCGTTCAGTCATTCATCCACTTTTTCTTAATATTACCACACCCTCTCCCATCTATTTTAAGTGCTTCATTATTTAACTTTGCAAAAACAACGCTCCTAATCACTTAAAAAATTTGCAATTACACTTCAATAGTAATACCTCCTATTTTTAAAAAAAGTTTCTCTTTTTTAAACATACAAAAAGTACATATTTGTACATTTTTTCATTGAAACATTTACAGCATTATTTATGTGTAAGCGCATGCAGTTTCACTAAAATCTCTCCTTTTTGAGATAAGGAGTTAACATATCCTTAAACTGCTTCCATATATTATTATATATATACGAGATCTGGATCTCGAGAAATGCCATCATGTTTTTAGAACTCTCATTATATACATTTTTTGAACCTTTTCATTCAATAAACGAAACATAATAAGCTTATCATATTTTCAAATATACTTGAATAAAATCAGTTTTTTTGTCTTTTAATAAATAGTTGTATTTTTTATGCACCAGGATAAAAATAGTAAACTCAGAACCTCTATATACGTGGTACGGGAGGAGAGAAGGGATTTTTTATAAAAATCTTGAAAGAATGGCGTATACATTTTTTTATTTATCTCGAGTAAAAGTATATAAAATGAGAAAGGCGAGCGTGGGGGATCGAAGCAGTATATACAAAGAGCTCTGAGGTCGCTGTTCTCAAGGAACATTTCCAACAAAGTCATTATTTTCAACAAGAAACGTTAACCGGCCAGACTAATTTTAGCAACCTTTGTACACCCAGCAGTTGTAAACTGCTAGTTAATGCAATCCAATTGCCAGGCTGCGGAAAACCTTTTTTCCATTGTTTTTCTTTTTTCCTCAGAATTTCGCCTCTTCACATTATTATAACAAGCATATAAACCCGTGTTTTCTCCTTCTTTTGTATACACATACAAGTCTAACTATGTGTATTTTATTCTGTGTCGTAGTTAACCCTTAACCCTTAACGTCTTTTAACGTGCAAGTTGAAGGCATATACTATAACGAATGGCGTTAAAAAAATTGTTTCTGTATTTATTGCTAATTTTCATAAACCTCTTTCAACTTATTTCTATTCAAATGTGTGTTAAATTCAATAAAGTTTCGTCACTCATATCAAAGTAATAACTTTTTTAATTAATAGAGCTTTCTTATAAAGGCTCTGAAAGGTTACTCTATGAGAAGATATTTTCAATAATAAATATTTTTATTCTATATACTCGATCGGGCCTACCACAATTTCAAACATTTTTTCATATAATTTGTTAGATAAATATATATGCTGAAAAGCTAATGAAAATAATGTATTCCATTACGAAAAACATAATTTATTCCCTTTCTATTAAATTCAGGTAACTTATCTGGTTTTTGTTTTTCAATAAATACAAGTATTCGTGGCTTTCAATTCGTGGTTTTTATAAAGAGACAAAAAATTCACCGAGCTGCCATGACGTATACAACTGCAATAAAGTGCAAAAAAACAGTCTAAACCCAAAAAAAATATATATTTTACAATTTGCAGACGATACTGCGTTAATTTCCCATCAAAATATTCTACAAAATACAATACAGAAATTATTTACAAAACCTGGTAACAAACACCGATGTATGGTTCAATAGACGGAGATTGAGGCCAAATCCTCTCAAATCACAATTATTAATATTCAACCATCTCCAACAATGAAATAACAAGGAACGGAAATAATACCCAAAGCCCATGAAAAATATCTGGGAATTATTATCGATCAAAAATTACACTTAATCATTTCCAAATTTGCAAAAAAAAAGATTTTACAGAGAGCATCACATTTCTGTTGTTTAGTCTTCACAAATAATGTAAAATTCATCCATTCAGCAAAAATGTATAAATAATCTATTTATCGCCCAATTATTGAATTTGGATCTCCGATATTTATAATTTGCAAAAAAACTGTCCTTGCATTTCTGAAAACAGCAGAATTTACAGCTATGTAAAAATTGATTGCAATAAAAACCCCTTAAAAATCTCTAAAATTTAGAAATTTTTTTCAATGCAATAACTGCAATCTTTTGCAATTTTCAGAGATTTTTTGAGGGTTTTTTGCCATTTATTTGAATTTTAAAGGGTGTACGGATCAAATAGGCTTGAGATTGGGATTCAGGGGATCAAAATACATCAAAATTAGACTTGTCCTAGTACAATAAAAAAATTTACATTCTAAAAACTGCAGTTTTTTGCCATTTTTAATGGTTTTTCGCAATTTACTAAAAATTTTGACGGTGTATGGATAACACAGACCCTAGATTCAGATTCGGACCCCAGATAGGGGGGTCTGGTCAAAAGTACAGACATCAACTATTTTTTTTGTGGCCCTGTGTTATCAGAATACGTCATCCACGAAATATCCAATATTCAATGATATATAGTAACCAAGAACTATACGGAAAAACAAAAATCACGCCAATCTTGCGGAACGATTATCAACTCGCAACAATAAGAGTTTTGTGATAAATCAATACCATTGCGTAAGCGGTTTATGTACAAACATCTTAAAAAACGTTGCAACAAGATTCGCGCACCCCCGACAAACAATAAAACAAATTTTGGAAATATTGAAAATCAACAACTAATTAATTAGAATAGCAAAAAGTAAAAAAAAATTCATTATACGGTAAATATTAATAAAGATAAAAACAAATAGAAAATCACGAGATGAAAGGACTTAATAGGTCGATGGCTCATCATTGACAGACAGATGGAGGCGAAGATAATATGCGGACGTTCATAGCTGTACTTTTAGTATTGAAACATTTAAAAAATTATGTATATATCTCTGCCTCAGTAAATATCATTATTGTTATTCATTATTTATTATTATTATTATTATTCACCGAGCCCTACGAAACGTTCGTTCTTGAAACTTTATTTGTTGAATAATATGAGAGTCATATTTTTATTTTCTTTCATTCAACATAGGCAGCCAGTGGAAAAATAACGGGCGCGATCTTTTCGAAAAGTCAAACCATAAATCTGATAACAACGCGGTTTCGCGGTTACGCTTGTCGACTCAAACTTTACGTTCACGCGTTCGACCCGTGATTGAAACGATGCTATAAATCGACAGTGCCATCGATAACGTGCAGAAAAATGCCGACTTGGTCAGACTTAAAAAAAAAACGCGCACGTCCGAACGTCAAAATGTCAAACTTGTAAAAAAAAACGCCATGTGAATTTTTGTTTTCGAGGTATAGAAAAAAGCTATCGGCGGAACGAGAGCGTCACAGGATTTGAAGTACGCTGTTCATTGTTTTACACATCAGGCACGACGTCAAAATAAGCCTTCGAATTTTCACAAGCGCCTATTTGTTCTTTTTTCGTCATTTCAAAATCTCACTGTAACAAAAGCGTTGTAATAATTCTTGAATATTTCTATTTTTTCACGTTGATGTAAATACTTATATACCTGGGCGAAAACACACTCGAAAAACGCATTTTCGTTAAAAAAAAATGTATATCCGACATATATACAAAAAAAATTCTTCTGGGTTTTTGTTATGGACATCCTGTAATGTAATAACACCTGAAAAATTAGCAATCATTTTAAATGTAAAAACTAAATTATTTTTATTTAAATTCAAAGTTATTTTTAGAAATAAATCATATGTAGAAGAAAAAAAATTACTACCCTGCATAAAAGAACTCTGTACAAAAATAACTTTACTAATGTCCGGCGTCGGGGTCGCGCATATAACGGGACAATAAAACTCATTTCCATTGCAAAACGTGTGTTCACATATATCAAGGTATAATTAATTTATAATTCGTGATAGATTTAGAATGTATATCATGAGTTACTCAAATATGAAAATTACTCTTCCGAAAGAAATGGGTATATATACAATATCGATGAAATTGAATGAAAAATCTAGTATAATAAATTGCGTTTAAAATTGAAAAAAAAAAAAACAACTTGAATTATGATGAATTCTTAATTTGAATAATAAAAAATAAAAATAAAATGACGTGAAATAAATGGATATATGTATAATTGTATATAAAAATGATAATTGATGATAAAATGACAATTCAGGTGGCTCTGAGACGACAACAGGCTCAGGAAGAGAGTGAAGCGCGAGAGTTGGGTCTCCAATTGCAATACAACAACGGAAGCTGCACAAGCGGATCAGTTATGCCGACAACTTCCTCGTCATCCGGAGCTCCAGCTCCGGCTCTCAGCGAAAGTTCATCGCCCCCTCATCCGAGCCATGCTATATCGACTTCCGGTGATCTTGCTGGAATTCCAGTAGCGGTCGCTGCGGCTGCGGCCGCTGCACAGATTCACAATCATCTTCATCAACAGCCAGATTGCGCCGCCGGTCTTCTTCAGCAAATCCAAAGAATTCCTCAGGAAGATTATCAAGTTGCCAAAATCGAAAAGACCGAAAGCGCTACCAGAATCTCAGGTTAGTTATTATTATTCTACATCATTTTATTCTTCACTATTTCTTTTTTTTTCATCTCATCTTTTTTTAGTTCATAATATACACTGTAAAAAATAATAACACCGCGGTATGGGTTATTTGGTACAAGATACTATGTTGAGCGGTGTGTTACTTATTATTGCTGATTTCACGCCGGGATTAAAATAATCGCGATGTTTTCAGCAACAGGAATAAAAAATAATGTTCTTTTTTTAAAAAGAACAAGTCTAGATAATAGTAAATTACTCAACATCAGGGTAAATCTCTGCATTCGCAGAGAAAGAGAGAAAAATAAAAAACAATTTACAAATTCGTCAACATGGAATTTTTTACTACATCAAACGGTGGAAACTATATGTATATATATATAGATCAATAATGGTGTTAAATTAACACCATTTTAACACGAAATTCTTTACAGTGCACGCTCTGTATTCTCTTTGTAACATTTATTCAGTTCCATCATTCATAATCCAATGAACGTATTGTATGTGCTGTATGCTTATAAAAATGTTATACATACTTTTTGTATTTCTATTCCCGCGCATCATTGTTTTTCGTACCTAAACGCGATCAAATGATGCCTTGTATTATTTGTATCGGAAAAATCGATCAAAAACAATTATATTATCTGCTCAAATTCCATCATTTCATATCGTCAAAAGTCAATAAAATACTTTTGTTTTATCAAATTTTATGCAATGCATCGATATAGATATTCTCGTCTGAAAGGCGAATGAAATTTTTCATCGCGTACACGTATACCAAATACGTATAAAATTAAGCAGTGACCCATTTTTCACTTTGTCAATTAATTCTCTGCTTTTCCGAACGCTGATATAATTATCCGATGAAAATTCATTATATCTACCTGCAATCAAATAAATCAAATAAAATTATGATCCAAGAGTGTATCGAAATATACAATATAATATAATTACGACCAAGTAGAGGATGAAAAAGAAATCTAAAATGTCTCAGATCGAAACTTTTCTAAGAATAGATATATTTTTTTAAATATATAGGAAATATGCTTATTGCATATATGAATAAACAGATCGTCTGCTCCTTTCAAAAAGGTTTATCTCTCTCGAAAAAGTATCGAGCTCTGCCCATTCTGCCCGTTTGCGGGCTGTGTGTTTTTTGTTTTATCGAAAACGAGGCTAATAAAAGAGCTCTAAGAAAACAACGCGTGAATGATTGAACTATCAAAGTTATCGCTTAGCAAAACCAGACAATAAGTCCGCGGAAGAGTCGCAAAAAATGTGGCAGCTGCATGGGGATAACGCTTTCACTTATTGTACAGGTTCTTTCTTCATTCCTCGTGTTAACTGCGATTGCATTTATCCAATTTCTCTTATTTTTACTCTTTTTCTACAACATTACTAAATTTATATATAAATATAAGTACTATATATTTATCAATTAATTAGATGAATAAAAACTCTTTCAATTGTCTCTCGAAAAAAATATATTTTGCACAAATCTTTAGACGCATCATGTGTGTCTTCTTTGAAAGTACTTATTTCCATTCTTAGCGTTACACACGCACTATACAATAAACGTTCGGAGTACGAAACGGTTCGAATGCCATCGAGCTTTGAAAATGTTTTCGAAAGACTTTGAAAGGATTTTCAAGATCCTGCTGAATGATGGAGGATCAAGCGCCTTGGGTGAACTCTACTTCAATATAATGGGTATATAGTGCGGAACTCTCAATATATTACAATGCAGGCCTTTGCACATTCGTGCACACCTTATTATTATTCCCTCTTATTTCTTTCTATTCTCCTTACAAGTATTGCGAATAAATAAATTGTTCTCGCGTGTATTATCTTACAAGTATTTGGGCCTTAAGAAGTGAACGAGCTATATACTATAATAGTGCGAAATGCGTTCGAGAAAGAAATAAAAGTTAATACGCAGCAGCATTATTATATTGGGTATAGGAAAGCTGAAGCGCCAACACACGTCGAGACTCGACTTCTATATTCGAGCCCATCAGGCACGTGCTCTCATCAATTGGACGTTACCAGAACGCACCCTTATACTATAAGTAAATCGGACACATTCAGAAGAGGATAGAGTCTGCTTCAATTATTTGCCGCATTAATTTCATATCATTTATCAATAAACCATCAATAATACCTGCGAGGTTTCAATAACTCACTTTTCACAATTAATAATAATAATATATAATAAAACGAATAAGCAGCCTCTCTTCTGTGGAATAGATATGTTTATTTGTTGAAAATGACAGGAAAAATATAATAATATTTGAAAATTTAGTGAATTTAGTGAATAGGCATTTGAAAAAGAGCAATAGAGGTACCCTTGATGTATTGTGTAACATTGCGATGGTTTATAAAATAGTCGCGGTAGATCGTTCGATAATCCACCATGGGACACACAATAAGGGTATAGAGGAATTAGGGCAAGATAAAAATGTGCCCTTTTCTGGCCTCTCAGCGCACACGACGAACCTTTCCCGAGATTTTCTTCGTGTCTACCTGTATTTATTCCCCTATTATTGTCAAAACTGTAAGTAAAATTTTTTCCCTGCGGCGTAATGTCAGGTCACGAAATTCTACACCGCAGTACATTTATCTCGAATAGGATTACTATAACAAGAAATAAGCACCTGTTAAGCGTTACAAAATAATTGTTCTGTCGAGATGAAGCATCGATTTACTTTTTTTTACATCGTCATAGACCTGAAGAATAATGTCTATTAAAAATTTCAATCAAAAGAAAAATGTTTTTTTTTAATGGATCTTATACTGAAAGGATTGTCAATCGTACAAAATTCTCTTATTGTGAATTTTATTAATTCTCCGACGGGCGTGTAATGTCTCTTTAAATCCCTCCGTAGAATCCAGTTTGCTGACGTGTTACTAAAATATACTCATCAGGCTTGAAACAATTTTCTATCATTTTAAAAATATAGGTCTTTGCTTTTTTAGTTGAAAGAAATACACAGTAGAATCATATATTAAAAAAGACATGAGGCCTCTAATCGCGATTCATCGGAATAGAGAGCCGAGAGCGTATTATGCGGAGCGCATTAACTTATTTTGGCTAATATCTACTTATCCGTGCCAAAAAATGTTCTGCATCACAGTGATCCTTTCGACCTTTTGTAAAAATAATTAATAATATTAATTAGATATTTTGGTTTTTCGTTGGAAGAATATTTTGCTGCGAACGTTCGAGTGATGTAGCACAAAAAGGATATAACTTATAATCCATTATTGAGGCCAGCACTCGTGCGAGTCTATCCGTCGCTCGAGAGTTCCATTTCATTCTGGTAAATAATAGCCCACTAAGAATTTCTTCGCATCAATTTTTCACAAAATAAAAATAATTTGTATTTATGTTAAATGTAGAAAATAAAAATGTTGCATGGTGTATTAGAAAGTAAATCGTTTCTTTTTAAGGCCAAAACCTTATATAACTTCAATCACAATTCGTTTTTAACTATCAACCAAGGCATTTCGATAAAAAAAATATTAAAACCGGAATCTCTAAAAATCAACTATTGTTCACTATATTCATTCCATTTATATTGAAGAAAAAGAACCTTTCACTTTTATAATCGTGACATTTTCTGTAAAAATTCGAAACACCTAATAAGGTAAACGTCCCAAAAGTTGGACAATTTTTGCTCCATTATTTTTAATATTTCAATTTTTTTTATCAATAGAATCGTATGAATCATTTTTCCTAAATAAGAAGTGTATTTTTCATAACGTTAATTTATTAGGAAAAACACGCTCAAGCCTAGAGACAGGCTTGATTTTCTGTCCAACTATTGATGGGACATTCTTCATATTCAAACGTTCAAGTATTTATTTACTAGAAATATTGTTTAAAATTAGAACATACAATGAGTTTTTAATTACTAAAATATTAAACAATAGTCAAGATGTTAATTTGAAGCAGATTTATTCGTTTAAATATTTTTTAAATAAAGATAAAGTGAGATAGCCCTTCAACTATTGAGACGTTTCCCTTATCAATTCTAAAGAGAAACTTGTATGAGTATATAAAAATAACATACCGGGCCAAATAAATCATGATTACCTATTTTTTATTTCGAGTTCTATACAAGTTCGAATGTAATTATAATGTTTATTCTAGTTTGGAAATATTTGCGAATAATGTTCTCTAGTATTCTGTCACAGGGAGATAAACGGAAAAGAAGAAATAAAAACGAGAAATGTGACGGAATGCAGGATGTCCATAGGGAGAGAAAGAAAAGAAAAAGAAGAAAAGTTATTGAAACCGTGATGCTATTCTGCGATGTAACGAGAAGAATAGGCAAGGTTAAAAAGATCGCGGGGTCTGAGTCGTTGATAGGTCGACCGCGCCCTCACGAAGCACTCACTTGAGAAATTCAATTACGGCTAAACTTCTCAAGTTAAATTTCCCCTAACGTTGTATTCTCGCCGCTCAATATTTCGCTCAACGTTTCAAATAAGGCGTTGCCACATCTTTTTTTATGTCTTACTTCGCCCATTATATTTATTTTCTTTAACAGATCCTCTCACACTCGCATTATTGCGCCTTTACTTTTTCAACGTGCACATAATTTTTAAATATTTCCCACTTTTACTCCGTTGCAAAGGTTAATTGAAAAATTTCAACAAATTTTTTAAAAAATTCTCGTATTCTACAATCAAATATTTCGCAACAATATTGTACTAAAAATATACTATATTATTTACTTAAGAAGTGTATTTATATAACTTTTTATGCGTATAATTTATATTTAAAATAATCCTACCATTTAAATGTATAATATTTTAATTTAAACACCTACCTACCGTTAATACAAAAGGCTTTTCTAAATGTTTCCTAAGACTTAAGAATCAGAAAAACTTTTGAAAAGTATAGGTCTTCATAGAGTATATAGGAATAGTGTGCTTCAAGGAAAAGGCCCAGCACTTTATGCCAAATTTGTAGTTAACTTTTTATATTCTTTGTATGATTTACAGTATATATAGGTTATATTATCTGCGGGAATAACACACATCTGACGGGGGTATCCGAGAATTCGATCCCAAAACATTTCCTGTTTTTAGCTTTATTCCAGGTAGCTAAGAAATTCGGCTAAAAAATAATGTTACATCCTCAATCCAAAGGGCTCTTCTCGCTTTTCTTGAAATCTGAGAAAGTACATTTTCCACTTCACAAAATATATATACTCTTTGATCTCGTGTTATAGTATACGCGGTAAACTTTTATATACATTTTCTCAGGATTTCCTCCTGAAAACTATCTAAATAATATTATTATTTATACATATATACATTTGCAATATGTGTTAGCTGTATATAACTAAAAATAATTACAGAGTTAATTATTTTTAAAAACTATGATGAAAAACAATAAGATATAAAATATAAAGATGATTAAATGTACACGAATATTTCAAAGAAAGACGAAATAACAAATGAAAATAAAAGTAAATAAAGGAAACGTCCCAATAGACGGATATGTCCCAACAATTTTTGCTATATTATTTTTAATATTTCAATTATATATGTCTCAATAAAATCATATGGATTATTTTTCATAATGTTTCATAAAATTTATTGGAAAAAACTCGCTCAACCCTATAGAGACAGGATCGATTTTCTGTCCAACTATTGATGGGACATTCTTCATATTCAAACGATCAAGTATTTATTTACTAGAAATATTATATCAAACATTAACACATTGAATGAGTTTTGAATTGCTAAAATATCAGACAATATAGTCAAGATATGAATTAGAAGCAGATTTTTTCGTTTGAATATTTTTTTTGATGAAACGGTAAAGTGGAAAAACCCTTAGCTGCTCATTTATTGGGGCGTTTACCTTATGTATTTAAAAATAATATCGTAGAATGATACTTTGACTGCGTATATACTATACATGTATAGTCGCATCAATGAAGAGAGCAGTATCCTTCTGGTGCGTTTTATATGCGTATACTACTATATAGAAAGGGAGAAAAAAGTATATATATGAGAGAGAGAGAGAAAAAAATGAGTGCGAGCATTAAGAATAAAGTTTGCGCGCAAATGAATAGAGGAAGAGTAAGGACAAATAGTATAATATGTGTACTATATATAATAGAGCCTTCATTTCTCATTGAATGGTGCGGGGGGAGTGAAGGAGAAAGATGAGGATAAAATAGGTGATTGATTGATGTAAGAATGCGCGTTTAGTGGGGCACAATGAGGAGGAGAAGAAGAAAAAAACGCAGGATCGAGGTGTACGGTTTTATGTTATTGTGCGAATAACATAACAGGTCTCCTTTTTTTTGTATATACAGACTATCGGTTTCTGTAAAGAGAATATAATACGGATTTGACCTCCCCCATTGTGGTTTTATTAAATAATTGTAGTGCCCTTTGAGTCAGGAGCAGAGTAGGATCAATGAATTTCGGAAGGCTGAGTTTCGCGTGCTTCCAGATCCACCTCGAGACCTACATACATATATACAACTACCATACCACCACTCTGGGATCTCTTTATTCCCCCCCCCCTTTTTTTCTCTACTGGGCTCTTTCCTTTCATATTATACCCACCGCCGCCGCCGTTGCCCCCCCCCCTTCTCCCGGCCATACACGAGAGATTTGTACTCGAAACTTTTGTATACGTGTCACTGCCGAGACCATTATGAGAATGTTGGCTCGCCATCACTTGAGACCATGTTTCTCCGCGCGATCTTATCTTTCCCCGCACATACACTCTGCGTTCAAGGATCTCTAGAGCTCGCCTTATACCTCTCATGCGATCGTCATATTATGTGCGTTACCGTATCTCAGTCATTTTATAACCGCCCAACGACCAACACTACTGTTATATATCAGCTCCTTACTTTGGCCTAGCTCCTTCGGCTATACTTCTCTGCTTCTCGTCGTCGTCGTCGTCGTCCTCGTCGTCGTTGCCCTCGTGCACGCGCGTTTCAATCGTGCACCCTGTCATGGAATTTCATCGGCCTTTATTCTCATCGCCCGATCATCGCATATCCTGATGCCTCTTTTATTTATTTCCACACTTACTATACACTTTCCCATTTTATTCTTCCCAATTTAATTTCATATTACTTCAATTTTCGCAATTGATGCATTTGCTACAAACATTCTTTAAATAATAGAATAAATTTGATAGTAAAAACGACTAAGAAACGATTCTATACAAGTATATATATATTGAGAAAGTAACATCATGAGACGGAAAGAATATGTAGATCAAGTGCATACATATATTTAGTATATGCCATATGGACACCACCCGCCTTATAAGTAAAATTAATCAATTTTAAGTGAGTTTACTGTGTTTGAAAATAATAATAAGAGCGTACTATACAAATGTTGGCTATATACTAAAGTATAAAGAGTGTATAGTACACTGTAAAGAATTTCGCGGTATTAACGTAATATTGTGTGAATGGTAAAAGGAAGTGGTGTAAAATAATAACACCGGTGTGTTTGGTACAAGATGTTGAGCGGTGTTACTTTTGCTGATTTTACGGCGTTAAAAATCGATGATTTCAGCAACAGGAATAATGGGCCGCAGAGCTCGATACTCTCCTGAGAAATGATCATTATTTTTCAATGGATCATGTTTATTGCACCATCGATGAAATAATCATCATCTATATTGAAAAATGTTCATTTCTCAGAAAAGTATCGAGCTTCGTCCATATTTGTTCAGGAATAAAACTTTGTCAACGTTTCTGGCAGTCCACTCTATATTAAGTGGCAATAAACGACGAACGCGAAAAATTTAATATCGCAGAAGATTGACATACCAAAACATTATTTCATGACAAATTATCTGAATCGGTCCTCGAGGGCATCTTTCAGGGCGTCAATCAGGTTTGAGGGTAAGCATCATTATATCAAGGAACTGATACTCAAATGTAAACATTTTCCAAACATTTCCAGAACACTTGCTACGCCACATCAACGTTACATATCTATTATGAAAAAAATTAGCATGCAACATTTTTTATTAAAGAATAAGTCTAGATTGTTGATTATCCTACATCAGGGTAAATATCTGCATTCAGAGAGAGAGAGAGAGAGAGAGAGAGAGAGAGAGAGAGAGAGAGAGAGAGAAACAAAAAATAATTTACAAACTTGTTAACATGGAATCTTTTTACGAACTGAGTATTGCATATAATGTGCATGAACCTTACAAACAAATCGAAACTTACATTATTCCAAAATATTCTTTATAATATTATTGCGTTATTGCTTAATCTGTATCTCTTTTTTATTCGCACCGAATGGTGTTAGCAAGAATAGTGTTACTTCATTAATTTTAGGCACTAAAAGTGGTGTTTATATTGCGGTATTAATTATTTACATACTGAATAATTGAACGCACAAAATATGAAACAACGTCTATTAGCACCATGCCATTCTACACCAAACTGTGAGAACTATATACACCAATAATATGTTGTTAAATTAACACCATTTTAACACCAGATTTTTTACTGTGATCGATATTATACATATTATAGGATAACTAGAATAAAGTAACCGTCAGAAAATAATTAACAGATAATGTATAGTCATGTATAGTATAATAAATAAGGTAGTGTGAATAAATATATTTTTTTGATAAAAAAATATGGTAGTATAGTGTCGACAAATATGAGTAGGTATGCATACAGCTTCTTCTCAAATGTGGAAAAAAGAGAGTAAATAAAAGTGATGTGAGGCTTGGCCAGAGTTGAAAATTCCAAAGATAGGCAGCACCATCAGAAGCAAAGGAATTATGAAGAGTAGAGGTGCGATGGATATACAATATACATCATACATATACACAATGTATATGTGTATATATGGAGAAGAGTGTGTCGAAAGACGAGAGAAGGCTGGTGGAGAACGATCAAATGAATCGGCAGTAATGCAAGAAGGGAGCTTATTCCGGGAATAACAATAAAAGTTTAAATATCAAAATCCCCATAAAATAGGCCCTTATTCCATTGGAGGCCTCTGGCCATGACAGTTCATTACGGTATAACATGAGCAAATATGCGCATCCCCCCGTTTCACACTTTAAAAGTATATATTCATATCAGTCTAATGTGTACTCAAAAATGACCTTATTTTTAAATGAAAAAATTAAAATTATACATTAAGGAAAAATAAATTTTATTGGTATAAAAGTTAAAAATAATGAATATTTATTATATGTATTTTTAGTAATATTGATGACGGACGCGGAGGGAAAAAATGTGATTGCGGCCGGGTGATATAGAAGTGAAACGCCGATTTTCTGACCAAAAACTCCTGAAAGAGCACCGACAATGACATGCCATTGACGTGTTCTAACATGAGGAACCTCTAACGGGGGGGAGAGCATCCTCGTAGGGCGAAAAACCGAGCGATATCGCGCGCGCGCGCGCTACCATTATAGTTGTTGAGGAGCTCATAATCGAGGTTGGGCTTTTTTCAACTCTGCTCCCTCACCGGGATCGCGGCCGCCGGCGCCGGAGAGCACAATCTCTCGCGCGGAAAAAGGCCAAGAAAAACTATACAATACAGGCGAATATTTTCATTCTTAAAAGGTGTGCTCTGCTCGATCCATATCCCCGACGACAACAACGAAGATAAAAATATAGTATATATAATATCGCTTTTGCTACAATGATCGTTTTATTCTTTTGCTTTGCACTATTTTCCATATAGAGAGGAGGCTGGGCCACGACGGTTCCCTCAATAAGCTGGTAACTATTTTTTGTGGCTTTTAACATCTAGGTCAATCTAATTTGGTCCTATCTTGCATAAATCCATCAAGATTTAGCCAAAACTATCGATAATTACTGTTTTTTATTCAAAAAATGGTGTTTTTAATTTTTCATATTCTATGTCTTTTTATTTTTTCTTACATTTCCCAGATTTATTAAAAAATTTTATTTATTAATTTTATCCACGATATAGTTGATTGGCCTAAAAGAGCCTTAATGAATAAATTCTTTAAATTGTAGCAAATATTTTCTCAGGTGGTCCGATATGCCCCAAATATCGCACATTGACCTAAAATATCATCGAAATATCAGAGGAGTCATGATTTGACGAAAAAAAAATGTTGTTTGCCGAATCTTTAAGGGGGGCCGTCGTGCTCCAGAGGCCCGTTGTGCCCCACCCTCCCCTACGTTCCCGCGTATGCGATATATGGAAATATTTTCTGCAATTTTTTGAAATTTTCTCTAGAAAAACATGAAACTCGAACAAAGAAGCGATCGAGTTAGAACTTTTGTTCTCATCGAGTGCGAAAATAAAAAATAAAAATCTTTTTTATTTATACAAATAAAATATGATTCCTGAGTATACAACAGGAACTCATTGGCTCAATCTATATATATATAAATAAATTGCCACATGAATGAATCAGCATCACTTCAGAAAGGCTTGACCGATTTGATTGATTTTTTTTTATTTTGTTCGTTATTTTCAGGAGAAAGTTTGTATGAAAAATTTTTTTTTTCGAAAATCCACAGGAAAATCCACTTGAAATCCACTTGAAATCGAAAAAAAAAATAAAAAAATTATTGCGAATTTAAGAAGGTATACCCCTTTCCATTTTTTCAAAAATCTTCAAGGCCTCATAAGTTTTTAAATAATTGGCGTATTAACCTGATTTTTCCTGTACCATTCGCTTAGTTTTGGAAAAATCTTGAAAAATCATTCCTGATGATAAAGTTGATTTCGTCAAGGGAAAGGAAAGATATCTGACCCTCAGAGAAAGTCGATTTGATCAGAAATTTTCTGTAGATAACAAAAATGGAAATTATTCGCATCAGCTTAATCCCCCAGAATTTATATTAAACAATAATGCAAAAAAGTGGATTTCGGATCGCGCAGTTTTTTTTATTAACGCGAGGATGCGAAAGGCTCGAGCCATCATTATAATCTAGCTGCTATATAGTATATGATGAAATAAAAATGGGATTGTATAAAATACATAACAACTGATGGAATATATATAGTTTATGGTTGAGATGGGTGATGGCCATTTGTCGGTCTCTTATTGCTGATGGGGAAAAAGCTACATAAGCGCGGGGGTGACTAGGAGAAACGTCTTTTTCGGTGCTGTGTGTAGAACAATTGAGCAGGTGGCACACGAACGAGAATGAAGACGATGCAGAGAGCCAGGAGGAGGTGCGCCCGCGCGCCGCGACGAGCAACAGACAAAAGGATGAGGAGATGGTACTCTCATTCTTCAAGGTCTAGCTCCTGCCTCGCTTCCAAGCGCGAGAAGTCCCTTCCCGGCGCGTAACAAACTTTATCGGAGCTTCCGTCTCTGTCCGCGACACTACAGGAAATTATTATTTCACTCTCCGCAGATGTAACCTATATATACATAAACTCTCTCTCTCTCTCTCGGCTATATTATTACGATACTAAAATGTATATATAGTATGCACGAGCGTGTGTATACGTATATATTAAATATACTATATGCGATAATAAGGTGTAGGTGTGTGTGCGCGCGCGTGTGTGTCTCTCTCTGTAATATATGTATACAACGAATGAGGGGAAGGGGCTTGCGGAGGAAGCGCAGCACGGAGACACATATACACATGGTGCGACTCGCGAATGAGTGAATGGAGCCGAAAGGGGCAGGCAGGCAGGCAGGCGAGCGGGCGGCGGGAGAGGATGGGCGGGGAGGGAAGGGGGACAATGAGCGAGGTTGAAATACCTCGACTTTCAAAAGGACTATTCAATTTAGTCTCGCAATATACGCTTCACCGGTTATTATTTAAAGGGAGTACGTGAATTCCATTGCTTTTCGTATATAATTTGTCGCGCCCCAAGCGTCGATCTTTTCCCGTGACGTTCCCAATCGAAACGACGAAGCAGCTCACTCGCTTACATTCATATATCTGTATACGTATATTCCCGACTCATCGCTGCTTTTTTTAACATTCCAAGCGCTTCTACTGTTAAAGTTACCCCTTCCCCCTGCCCCCGACCCCGCCGCCGCCAACAAATAGCTATGTCAAATTCTCATTTGCTCATCGCTAGATATTATATCCGCATTATTTTCGCTTTCATCAATTAATTACCATCGCTCCCCCCCTTCATGCCCAGCAATTTATCATAAACGCGTGTACATTCATACGATAAGATTCAGAATATTCCTTTATGATACCAAAAAAAAACCTCTCACATTTATTTGGGATTGGATAAATGGTATTTTATGCCAAGTCTATCGCTCTATCGATCGATGTTGCTTATATTGATCAAAAAAAAATAATGTTAGGGTTAATTGAAATGGTTCCAAGAATTTTTGTACGTGACAAACAACAAATTCATGTAATGACAATTATGATAAATTGTTGTGAAATATTCTCATATTTATACCCAATAATAATATATAAAATAAAAAATTTACTTATGATTTTAATAATCAGTTATTGCAACTTTGTCGACAATTCACTGACGTTTTTTCATTCTTCATATATGTGATATGGCCATGGCGGTAAAACGACAAATTTTCATCCTAGTTTTTCTCACATACAAAGTGGTTTACGAGTAAAAGTTCATTGAGAAAAGTTGTTGCAAATTGGCTAAAGAATAACATACTCGAAATATGAGGTCATCCAAGGTAACCTGTGCTTGCTATGTAATTAAGAAAATTAAAAAAAAAATTAGTTCAAACCTGAGAAAAAAACTAAATAAAGCTTCTCCGATGTTGTATAAAAATGTGTGCAAAATTTTAAAAAGCTTCACCATGTAGATATTGAGATATTTATTGTTGAAGATCGCTACAGGATGCAAAAAATGTGATTTTAACCAATAAATATCTCGACTTCTGCATGGTGAAATCTCCTAAAAATTAACACACGCATACAACGTTAATAAAAGTTTATAGAAAACAAGTGTCACAGTGGCATGTCATTAAATATTTATTGCACATATTTTATAAAAGAAACTAAAGATGGAATAAAAAGGTGCTTCAACGTGAAAAAAAATTCAAGATTTCAAAGTAGTGGTGGTTGAACCACACAAATTTGACTTATTGATCTAAAAAGGGAACGCGAAGGAATTCGATTACGGAATCGGGCACAAGAGAAAGAAAATATATGGCGAGTTGTAGCTCAGTAAATGTACCAAAGGTGAACACGAGCATACGAGCAAGGGTGACAGAAAATGAATCCTTTACAAAAAATAATCGAATTTACTCAAAAAAATGTTCCTAATAACAAAATTTTCATTTTAATATTCAAATGCTAGTGTTGAATGTTGAATACAAAAAAAAAATTTTTTAAATACTAAACACATGAAGTTACCTCGATTTTACAATACAAAATGTTTACTGTCATTGAGGAATCATTAAATATGAACATAAAATAATGAAATTGTCATTTTTCACTTACTCATCTTCTTCACATATTGAAAATAATTCAAAACTTGGAGTCGATAAGGGGGAGCAAATCATATTATACTATTTTCTGCTTATACCATATGCGTACACTGAGACAAATATTTATAGATAATTAACGAAGTATATTTAAAACACACGATCTCAATAAAATATATTTAATTCTACAATAATTAGTATAGTGTTGTCGCATCTTTTTTCACGGTACGATCCATCATACTCTTCATTTCGATGTATTAACAAATAAAGCTTGAAAGATGAAAATAAGTGTTAATCGAAATATGATATTCTTACTGAATATATAATCAATGACAACATCTAAATTTAATATAGAATTTCAAAAATTTGATTTAATTGAAAATAAAACATGTTACCAAAAAATAGCTATATTATACTTTGTGTAAGTAGCTGATAGAAAAAAAAAGGTATAAATCGAGAGGTATAGTTGGCCTTGGACAAAGTAGCTGGTGTGTACTCTGTTACAAACGTGAATGTTTGATTTTGTGGAAGAATATTTTTGAAGGCATTGGCCTCATTTACACTGACCTGTTGGGTCAACCGAAGAAACTGAAAGATGGTATTTCGTTGAAAGGTTCGCTCGACCCCTTTCCCGACCGTCCAGAACCTCTGTGTTTGATTATCTTATTTGCCGAGAGGCGTACTATCTCATCAGCCGGAACACTGCCATTGTTATCGAGAAACTCACAAAGGGCTTTTATGCATGTTGGCCTAACAATCAGATTAATATTAATTTTCAGAGTAGGTTAAATTAATATTTACTCATTGTATATACGCAGGCTCAAACTCACGCTCGCGTTCTTCTCTATATTTTCTACCGTACATTTATTTATTCTCTTGCATGATCAAAGACTAAATAGTGCTGCTCTTCGAATTTCGTAACGCACATATACTCTATTTAGGTACTTATTTTATTGACAAAATGCAACTCAATTATTTTTACTAAACATTTTTTTTAAAGTATAGTAGACAAAAATGTAGTTGAATATATTTTATGAGAAATGAAATTATTTGATAAAATATTTGATAAGAATATTCTTAAATAGCCACTTATTATACAAAATAATAAGGGTAAAATCTGTTCAGTTTCGTTTTTTTTTTTAATATCTTGGTTCCTAATAGGACCAGCGACTTGTTTTTTTTCTTTAAGTTTAAGAACTCCACGAGAAAGCAGTCTAATTACCACTCGATCGGAAAAAATGAAGGAGACGAAAAATTCTTTCAACGAGAGGGAAACACGTTTTTACGGACTTTCACGAAATATTGAAATACTCCCACGTTTACTAAGCGTTTTGCCGAGAAAACGTCAAAATATAGTATCCTGATTTAAAAAAAAAACATACTGATTCCGAATTTTGCAATTTTAATGTTCGAATATAAACTGTAAAAAATATGGTACTGAAATGGTGTTAATTTAACACCATTATTGGTCCATATAGTTCCCACCCCGTTTCGTGCAGAATGGCATGGTATTGATAGATATGGTTTGATATGCTAGCTGTGTTTAATCAGTATAAATAATTAACACTGCAATATAAACACCATTTAGTGCCTTATATCACTGAAGTAACAATATTCTTGCCAACACCATCTGGTGTGAATAAAAAAGTGAGATACAGATTAAACAACTCGATAACATAAAGAATATTTTGGAATAATGTACGTTTCGATTTGTTTGTAAGGTTCATGCACGTTATATATATGCAACTTTGTAAAAAATTCCATGTTAACAAGTTCGTCAACGATTTTTTGTTTTCCTCTCTTTCTCTCTGATGGCAGAGATTTATCCTAGAGTTCTTTTTTAAAAATTGTTTGTATACTATTTTTTTCATAATACATGCAACGCTGATGCTGAGTAGCAATGAGTATTCTGGCAATATCTTTAAAATTTTTATATTTAAGTATAAGTTTCTTGAAATAATTATTTATCCTTACTTTCGAACCTGATTAACCGAAAATGCCCTAGAGGACGGATTTGCTTAATGATATTTGGATTATGGGTCATAAAATGATGTTTTGGTGTGCCAAGCTTTAACTCAGGTACCTGATATGTTTCTACATTTTTTGCGTTCATTCTCGTCCCCGTTTATTGCCATTTAATAGAGTGGACTGCCAGATGGTGATGGTGCAATAAACATCATCCATTGAAAAATGTTCATCATTTCTCGGGAAATCATCGAGCTCTGCCTATCCCTGTTGCTGAAGAAATTGATTTTTAATCCCGTGAAATTAGCAAAAGTAACACCGCTCAACATCTTTTACCAAACACACCGGTGTTATTGTTTGACACCATCTCCTTTTACCACTCACACAATTTGGTTAACACCAAGAAATTTTTTACACGTTACAAAATAACTCACGTCATAGTAACATATTTATATGTCAACATATGTAATAAAACTATATGGTATACATAATAATTATAGGCTAAAAGATCCATCATTATAGCAATCTCGAATTTAAAAAAAATCGACTTGCGCATTTTCTATTATACATGTGCGTCTCTTATGCTGCCTCTACATGTTGGGCCAACTAAGGCCAATAACAATCATTTCGAGGGTTAGTTGACTTATATTGGTGTAAGTTGGCCCAATGTTATTTGTTCTCCCCAAATCATTTTTTAAACATTAATCAACAAAAACATTGAGAAATAATACATGAAAACATGCCAAATAACTGTTTTATGCACGCTGGAATATACGTAATCGAACTTGATACGTTCTAATTTGGAAATTGGTCTGCATTGACCTACGTTGGCCATCAGGATATATTGTATAATTTTATAGAATCAATTGAGTCGTAAAAATAAGATGTGAGAGCTGAGAGAGAGAGAGAGAGAGAGAGGGTGGATGGTTGGGTGGGAGAAGGTGCATGGAGTACATGTGTAAGAGTGATGGAGAAGACGCGATCGGTTGTAAATTGGAGCTTGTGAGAAGGCCTATATCTAATTTATAGGTATGTTTAATGTCCTGGCCAGAGTAGCCCTAAACCAGAGGAAATCCGCTCGGCAGTAGAGTTGGTCGTGTGTGTCTCCTATTGCCGCCGGTTTCTATTCTCGCAGCTCTATTATATAGCCCGGCGTGGTGGAATAGCCGCGCGCGCGCGGCGGGAACCTGACAGCAGAGCCCTGCGAAGACCAATACGATCCTGACAATCTCTATATGTGATTCTAAATTATTCGGCATTGTCCTCGGTTCATTCCATTGTCCGCATCTGTCTCCACAGTGTCTCCCGTTCCTGCGGAGAAAACGACGCGCCGCCGCTGTACGCCGCATCTCAACCGCCGCCGCCGCCGCACTCTCCATCCACTGCTGGCCACCCATCCACCCACCCACTCACCCTTTGCCCACTCTACTCTGTTACTGCATTATTCTCCGGCACCCTTTTCCTCCTCAATCCACCGACCCCCTTCCTTCCCATCACCGCTATATCTATATTATACCCCGTTTCCTTCTATATCGCATATTCACTCGCCTCTCGCTCTCCTCCTCATCATCATGTCCTCTCTATAGTATATATAACACGCTGATGCGTATTCGATCAACTCGCTCATCATCGGTTACCATGCCGACCACCACTCTCTTCTTCTTCATCTTCACACTTTTTCCTCTTCCATCCCTATAGCGATGCGCCTCTTATTCTTATATATATAAACACACTCATTCTATATATACTATATTTATGCAAATATACACATGCTTCTAAAAATAATAATTAAGGAGGTTGGCTGTAGCCATTTGTAAATGGCGAAAATAAATGAAGTTTTACGTGTTAAAAGTATAGGGAATCGAAATTTGTTAAGGACACGA